>CAXAMN010013558.1:462714-492357 GCA_963970005.1 Durusdinium trenchii | reverse complement strand
GAAAAGGGCGCCCGTTGGTTCCCCAGGAGGGGATCGTTTTCCGCTATATATATATATATAATATACTTACACAGTATGATATATCCCAGAAAGCCCATCCTGGCAGACCGTCGATCGTGAAGGTGCCACGGGTCGCGATCCTTGATCGGCGACCAAGGCCCAACTGGTGGCCGCTCGTCGGCGGCATGGCTTTCTTCAGCCCCTCGGTGGAGAAGGAGCCAAAGGAAGGGAGAACGAGAGGGATAGGACGGGAGTTGGTTCTTTGGAACATCTCGTCCATCCCATGCGGAAGAACATGGTGCATCAAACTCAGCCACAAGAGAATCTAGGCTTTACGAGTCCCATGATGTGAAGAAACCAGAGTTTCTAGGCCACAAGCTGGGGTACCCAGCTGTAGTGGCCAACAAAGGTGTGACCAGTTACGCGGAAAGCAACTCACTAGCAGCACAGCAGCAACCCAAGATATGTCATGATATTTCACTCTGAAATGAGTATCGAAATGGAACCACACCGACAAGACATGACAAGCCATCTTGTTGATGCCGAGGTTGCAGCAGCCACTCCTGCATGAGCGTTTGCAGCGGGCACGCGCTCTCCTACTTCAGGCCCGAGAGCAGCATCACCAGCACCTGACCGACCTTGTCACCGTATTGACCGACCTTGTCACCGTATCGTTGAACAGATGAGGATCGATAGTTGGAGGTGCCCCTGACAGAATGGAGGTGCCTCTTTCTCTCTCTCTCTCTCTATAATGGAGCTCGTGAAGGGTCTATTTGGAAACTCAAGGAAACTCTTTGTTCACACCCATCTTGCAGCTGAATTCCTGGTGAAGCTTGTGCTTGGTCCATTGGTGCTTCCCCTGTGGACTTGGCATTCTCAGCGTCGCTCGCTCAGATCATTCATCGACGCACGCAGCTTCAAATGGCCACTCTTTGGTGGCAACAGGCGCGTGGCAGCGTTTCTGGACGCCAGCAGACGGTGTGTGAGTTTCTGGATAAACTTACACCAATTGGAGCTTCTCAGTTTCAAACAGTTTCAACCATTTTCGATACACCTTCACCCCCGACGCATTTTTGCTTTCACCATCTCCTGTGAGGTCCATCTTCGCTCCGTCCGGGGGCCATGTGGAAAGTGAGCGGGGCATTCGCTGGGCCCGCACGACATGGGCGACATGAAAAGGGAGCATCGTGCAGCAGTGGAGGACTCCGAGATTTGGCTTGAACACCAGCAGAGGTTGAATGACCCTATAGACTATCCCATAGGTACCCCCAGTAAGGTCCTATAAGTCTATAAGGTCACTTAGCCTCTCTTGGAACATGATTGAAACAAAATGAACCATGTGCGACAGGGGAGCCATGCGGGAGCCTCTGAGACTGGGAGCCAGAATTGGCGCAACTGAAGACTGGTGAAGACTGGGAGGAAATGGTTCACTTGTGAAATCAACTGAATCTGAAGAGATGTGAAGAAAATGAGGCATTTGCTTGGCGATTCTTCGAGTTCAGATTCCCCGCCTGGGTTCGGGCTGACGTAGCTGGCGGCCATCACCCTGCAACACCCGCAGACCGCTTTTGACAGATCCGACACACTTGGGAAGGAACCCGGGTCTCAGTGTTCCGCAGTCTGTAGAGGAAGGTTCCAGGCGGTTCCAGGTGAGCCGGGTGTGGTCCGGGGGTAGCCCGAAGAGAGTCTCTGTCTCTCTCTCTCTCTCTCTCTTTGTCTCTCTTTGTCACTCTCTCTCTCTCTCTCCCTCTCTCTCTCTCTTTTCACCTAGCACCTGAACCCGCACGCCTCAAGACTCTTCCAGTCTATCTTCATCTAGTCTATTCCCCCCTAAGAAATCGACCATGCATCAACCAACAAAGGGATCAACACGGTGTGTTGGATTAGGTATGGTATTTTGGACCTAGATTGGAGAAGCCACCAGCATAGGAAGCCACCAGGAGTGCTCTATAGGTGCTTCATAGGGCCTAGCTTGGACTCTCCATAGTGCCGAACCGCGCCTGGCCGAGGCCTGGCAGTCTTGGCGCGCGGACGCGGGTAGGCTTGGAGCGCAGTGGTACCTGGCTCCCTGGTGGATGGAAGAAATCAAAATGGACCATTCACCGCGTACGAACTAGCGGTGATGTTGAGGTACAGAGAGAGAGAGAGAGGGACGTATTTTGTTCATTGAAGGTGTGCAATTCATTTGGCACCAAAAAATGGATAAATGGATGGCCTTCTGGGAATTCCAAGGACAAACGGTGCGAGATAATGAGATCTCAGGTCTTTGAAGACCCTCTCAGTCTCAGCTTTGAAAAATGAGAGGAAGCCGACATGTCAGCAAGAGTCACTCTCATCAAACGCGTTATGCATTTGTTCACAACTGCTGGCTCAAAATATGCTCAAATGGAAAAAAGCAGCAGCCCTCAACGAACGACCCCTCCAAGAAACGCCAGCACTTGGGAAGGTCTACGCAGCAGTTTTGAGGGCTGCCTTGGAAATGATGCTTGTCAACCACCGACCACGAACCGGGAAATGGCTTCTTCGTGACCACCCGGCTTCTTCGGACAGGCCTCACCCTCCAGCCGTGGGGTCTGAATCGATGGAGGCGGGTTCTCACTCAAAGCATCTCAACACTGGTTGGACCTACAGTTTTCGGGAGGCGCGCGGTGCCATGGAAGAGCCCTAGCAGGGCCTCCGTCTTTGGGCTCTCCGTCGATGTAGGGGGCCATTGATTTCTCTGGCGCCAATGACTTCATCGTTGCACTGGACAGTTCTTGATCAAGATCCTCTCAAGGGAGAATTCTTGATGTTGGCTTGGGGGAAGAATAAAGCATTGAATCATTGAATGTCAAGTGCATGTTCGTCCATGTTTCATTTGATTTCCTCTCCCTTTTCCCGAAACAGACCCCAAAAAGGTACCAGTTCAGTGAGCCATCCTCAGTGGAATCCAAACCTCGGTGTTTGGAAAACGCCAACCTCCAACGGAATCGCCATGCCAGATCGTCCCAGTTTTGCAAGGGAATCACCAGCCATCCGGAACAGAGTCTTGTGACACCAAAACCAAGATCCGAGACCATCCCAGTCCCTGAAAGGTTTCGCTGAAAAGGTTGGACCCTGTTATGGTTGGCTTGCCCGGTGGCGGTCATGCTCGACAAGAATCCCGTGGTTGTGGTATGTTGTGGTCGCTCACGGAGATGCAAGTAGGTTGGTCCCCCTTAGAACGTTAAGAGCTTGTTGGTGGAACTCTTTTGTACAGAGTTTACATGAAAGCTAAAGGCCTGTTTGGTCAGAATCATACGTCAAATTGTGTCACCATCCGTATGCCTTGCTGCAGAGTACGTCTATTGCGTAGTTGCGTTTATTCATTATATATGTTGTTCAATGTTTTTCGTGTGTTTCATTATTTTTTGTGGCCAAAAAAACATTGTCTTTCGCCCAACCGCCCATGCGCTTTTTGGACGAACAAACGGCCGCGATGGAGCGAGGTGAGCGTGGAGACGCGTGGAGCGCCCTTCGTCCTCGAGGCGGATGGGCGCCTGACGAGCAGGAGGGCGCTGACAGGGCCAGAACAGGTGTATCTTTGGGCGTTTTTGGGGGGGTGGACCAAAGCTGACAAAGCGGAACAACACAAAACATGACCTTAAATCATAGAGACGTCGTCAATTCTCCACACGTGTTTTTACATGTCTTCATTGTTTTCTGATACTAGTATGCAGTGATAGATTAGTTTGTCGCGTTTGCCTTTGTCAGGGTGTTGTTGCTTACTTGAAGTGTATCTCCGATTGTACAACGTCAAAGTATACATGGCCCTCAAAAAAGGAAGTTCTCCAGGGGGGTTCATTCGTTCATATTCGTTCTACTGTATGCGTCTTGTGAATGGTTTTGTGTTTCTCTGCAGAAACACTCCTCCGCCGAACGCCGGAGGCCACTCCGCCAAGTCATCGCGAAGCTCCACGACCGAGTTCCGGCGCATCCACACCACGTGGTGATCGTCCGAGGCGCAAGTGGGTGGGATGTGGGCGGGGCCCGGAGGATGCGATTCAAGACATCCCAGTGGCCATGAGGTGCCCAAAGGTCCAAAAGGCCGCTGCAAGATTGATTCATTGACTCCTTGGGCTGGAAAAAGGTGGCGAGTTTCATGACTCCATCTCCAAACGCGCCTCCAAACGTGCCATGTGCGTTTCGTCGTCAAAGCTCTGGGCACCAGAGAGTTTTGCATGTACATGGCATGGGGAATGTGCCGGGAGTGGGAAAATCCAACGTCCCATCCCCTCCGTCGATAGGCCAAGCACAGCAAGACTTCCACGAAGCACAGCCAGTCGTCCAAGAACTTTCCAGAGAAGAACGGAGATCAGAGCTTCTGGAAGGGTGGCCAGTGGCTCCAAGGGTCTCAGGGTAGCTCCGAACACAAAGATGTCCATGTCTTCCCTTGACACATCGATAGACATGCAGTATGTAGTCGGATCCATCATGACAACTGGCGGAGCGAATGGCATGGAAATGGCTATCAGGTCCAACTACGCACACGTGGGCATGACTTGAACATGTACTGTACACACATGTACACACCCATGGACACGTGGACACCTTTTTTTTTTCCGTTGGGTTTGGATGGTACTCACATAGACTGGACCATCCCGTACCCACATGGACTCGGAAGACTTACTCGCCGAGCCCGGCGGACTGAGTCAACGAACGATGTTTGTCAAATATGACGAGGTCCTGGGACTAGCGATGTTCATGTCCATTGACATTCAGTGAACGGTGGGACATGTAATTATATATAGATCTTATTTATACATTATGATCTATTTAGTGTTCTTTCGGAAGATCAGGCATTGTGGCAATGCATGTTGTTCTTTGTGGTGTTTGCTTTTTCAGACTCTCGACACATCAACACCGCATGTGTGTGTATTTCTTCGCAAAGAATCCACTCTGCAGTTGCCTTACCAACAAACACTTGCTGGCGGAAAACAACGGTGTGTACTAGAATCTAGTTTAACATAGAATATTTAGGGAGACCATGAGAACCCCCCCCCGGCCAGACTCCCACGAAGAGCGAAAGTCAACTACAGTCAACTACCCTCCGACCCATGCAATTGGATAACTCTTTTCCTTTACAAAACAGGTGGGCCATCCATCCACCCCGTCGGGTGAGGTGTTCGTCGGAGTGAACCCTCCTCGTCGGAGTGAGGTCTGTACAAGGCTCGGGATTCTTCCAAGGCTCGGGATCTGCCTGACCGGCCGGAAAACTTTCTCCTACGGGTTCAGCAGGCGCGACGATGGGCGGTTTCACCATCCGTCGACGATGGGCCTGGAGGTTGACATCTTGTAAATATGATGAAGTGGAGGATCAACCAGGGTTGTGCTATTCACTTCCACCTCAAGATGATCCTTCTGACACGTTCAAGGTTAAATATCGTAATCGGAAGTCCTTTGTTGCCCACGCTTGTTTTGTGAAGAAAACATCAGAACAGAGGGCACTCTAAGCATCTCTAAGCCACAATACAATCTACCCTTCCCCCATACAAGTCCCAATTCCTCGAGGTTCATCAGATCCACTGGACCCTTTGTTTCAATGTGCGGCCCCTCTTTTTCAAGATCTGGAACCATTTGGAATCCACCTTTTCAAAGCCGATCATCTCTCCTTTTTGGGCATCTCAGGGCACCCCCGCCAAAACCCTCCCCTCATATGGTCCGGACGAGAACTACCGGGCTTTGTCACACCACCGCGGGTGTCGCGGCACCGGGCACCGGCCTCCGCCGGCCGTCGGAGGCCGCGTTCCGGCGCTGGTGGCACGCCAGCTGCATGAAGCTCAGCCACGAGGAGCCAGTGGCGGCTGCGGTGGCGAGCTGTGAGAATGCGAGCTGTCCATCTAGATGGATAGCCATTTGTGTTTTAGAGGTGTTTCGACTTCTGTTAAACATCTTGCGAAGTGTTTTTTGACATTTTTTTTGGTTGGGTGGTGGGGACTTCAAGGCCTTGATTATTACTTGTCACGGTACGACAATTAAACAAGATGGCGATGGGCGTGTACTGACTATGGTTTTTGACATGTGCAGTATAATTGCTGTAATTTCTTTGTCACAAGCAGCTATTAGAAAACAAGAAGCTTGTAGTAACAAGTGCATCGCTACTAGTAACAAGTGCCGTACTAGTAGTAACAAGCAGCTATCAACCAAAGCTTCCTCGGTGACTAAGGAGCTCGTGGAGGAGCGCCGCCGTGCTGCCCTCCTGGCCGCTCGGAGGGAGCGGAGGGAGAGATGCCACAAACATGAAGATGGGCACTTCGGTTGAGAAAAAGAACGTGATGATTTGAGAGTTCTGAAAAGAACGTCGTGATGATTTTCGATGATTTTGGAAGGTCTCCATGATTGGACACAACAGCTTTGAGAGAAGCAAGGCTTTTGGAAGGTCTCTTCAAGACATCATATTATGGTTTTTCTTCGATGAGAAGTGAAATTCCAGGGGTTGCCAGCGACCAATCCTGGATTGGAGATATTTGGTTTTGATGTCATTATGAGTCAAGCTCATCAGGCAAGTAGTAGTACGCAGCCATTTCAAGGGATTTGTCTCATGACTGGCAAATCTTCATCCACACTCCCATGGGTTGACCTATGACGGTATACGGAAACTTGATGAAACACCTACCAAGTGTGGATGTCACACTGCAATGGTAGATGTTGTTGTTTCCCAAGGGCCATAGCATCCTTCGGTCCCCAGGGCCGCCACCAACACCCCAGCCGCCCAACGCCCCATCTGCTTGGGAGACGCTGACCAATGTGTTTGTCCGATATCCGATAGCCACATGCCTCATGATGGACCTTGTCATTCACACTGTGGCAGATGGTCAGTGATGGTTGTGAATGGTTCTGATATGTTCAATTCAAACAGCAGCGGGTCAAATGCGCGAACCCGAAGGGGCATGTGAATTAGGATTTGGGTTTGACAGGTACACCGGCGGTGGCAAATTGAACCAAAGAACGTTCCTTGCAGATATCAAGTTGACCACTGATACTTGTATTTGTGCTCTTTTGCAAAGGTATTTGTTTTGGGTATGGGTCAAGACATATTACACACAGTTGGGGTTTGAGAGGCCACAGGTTTTTGACCCGCTGTCACTTGTTCGATTGGTCCAGTAGCAGTGACCAGCTTTCAGCGAAAAGACAACAACATGTTCCGCATGTTGTGATGTGAGATTGTGATCGATTTTGTGAATACTTTATGGTTCCAGGATTTGCCCAGCAGCTGACAGCTGCTAAGCTGCTACTTTGACCTTTGCAATTTTCCAAGCGCACCATCCGCCCCAATAAATTGTGGTCCTTCTTTGTATACAATATATTGAGCGAAGACTCCCATTGGCTGCAGTGCAGTTCGGGACCACGTGGTCCTCAAACATCGTCACGACCGCCGGAAGCTGGCACTGCAGCTTGTTGCGCTCTCAGGTGTTGATACGGCAAAAGGCGCTGAATGCCATGGTCGCTTAGATTGACAGATTTGGACACGAGAGTCGAGACAGGCGTGGGATCCAGCACTTGCAACGTCTCAACCTCCTCCCGAAACAAGCATTCCCCGCATCGTCGTGGATCGCCCTACCACCGCGACGGTGCCATGTCTCGGACGAATGGACGGTTCCATGGGTGAATGGCGAATGGACGGTTCCATGACATGACTTTTTGGGTACCAACGATGACGGGGTACGTCCCGGATGACGGGCTTGGGATGGGTCCGTCCCGGTGTTTCACACGGTGCCGGGTTCCGGACGCTCATTCGAGCCCGAGGCCTGGCAGCATTGGGTGGCCTCGTTGCAGCGGAAGGCGAAAGGGACCGCGGTGACCGCGGTGAAGGGACAATGACCCGACTGGGGTTTTAGAGTTGGCCACATGGTGGCACACCGAGTCTGGGGGAAAGAATACATTTTCTCATGGACTTGTGCACTCTTGTGTTGGATTTAGGTGTGTTTCATGCCCTCTTCTCATATGCCCACGTGTCTTTCCTGCAAAGGGATATGTTGGCCCTGAGGTAGGGCGGACATGAAGATTTGTTATGATTTGTGTAGAAGCTATGTCAATCTATTTACTGTATGGTGTTTCTCTGCCGGCGCCAAGCTGACTTGGCAATCCGGTCATGAGTCCGGTGCAATCTTTTTGGGTGTGTTCAGCAAGTCTTTTGACGAGTGCGTTGTTTTCCACGAGTCACTGCCATTATGAAGAAGCCATGATCTCCATGTTCCAGTCAGCACCTGATCAACTATTGGACGCGAGATCTGTTTTTTGCCGATCCGCGACGATCGGCTCCAACGCTCCAACTGGAGCCGCTCCAGGGATGTGGTTGGAGCCTTAGGGATCAGATACAGTTGGAGAACATTTGGACATACAGCCCTTGAAGTTCCAGCCAACGCTCCATGTTTCCCGTCTTGACCTTCTCCGAGAGCGGGGCCCAAATCCCGGTCATCCCCAAGTGGTTACTCCTGGCTCCAAGAGCTCGGCCGAGTCAGGTCTGCAGTCCCCAAGCAGACAGAATCCTCAAGTGATCCGTTCGAAAAGAGACCGACTGGCCAGGCCTTTGAAAGCCTTCTCCACGAAGACTCTCAGGCAGCACTGGTGTGCCGCAGTGTTCGCGCGTGACTCAGAGCCAGGTGTACTCCTAGGGTGAGGGTCAACAACAAATCACTTGACCGTGCGCAGGTGTACTCTTAGATCCTTTACGCCTTTGCTGCTTCGTTGGTTTGTAGGGGATTTACGACGAAACCACTAGCAGGGGATCGAGTTGGGCAGGACGGGCAAGTTCATAGACTACTACGTTATGTTTCATTCAGGATAGAGTCTTCCATGGAGAACGAATGGGAACCGAGCCCAGTCATTAGATGATTCCACCTGATCACAGGCTTTTGTTAAAAGTTGATTTCAACAGCTGACTTCCGGGCCATTCTTTCTTGAACAATGCTTATTACTTATATTATCATAGAAAGTGCATGGCAGAACGGGAGATGACGTACTGTAAAACATGGTAAAACAATGTTGGCAAAAGGCCCGGGTTCAGTTTGGGACGATTTGTGGAAGCAAGAGATCCCTACTCAATCATCATCCATCAACATCCACTGGTCGCTGGTGATGTTGTTATTCTACCCACAGGGGCAAGGAAACACATACATACCGACAGCTGGCTGTTCAGTATGTGATGTTCAAGTCATAACTCAGAGAGATGCCATGTTTGTGATGTGACCTGAGCCATCCGAAAAGGTGTCAACTTCGAAAACAGACCCTGCCTCATGCAATCATGCAAGTCCAACAGTTTAGTTTGGCCACACAAAGTCCTCCAGCCATTCCTCTACTTCCTCGCTGCTACACAGAAGCACCTATGCAGGAGGATGGCCGCACCAGACGTCACCACCGACGGAGACCCTCCAGAACCAGGCATAGTGGAAAGGGGTTTGAATTATCATCTTCCTGGTGAGTGCTTGCTGTGTTTGGCAGCCTGAGAGGATGTAAATGTGACTCAAATCTCGGGGAATTGGGATGCCGGTCGGCGAGTTTGTTTGACCATGCAACTGATTCTGGCCATGGGTTTGCCATGGCTTGCCACTTGAGCAAGCAGTTGATTTAGTATAAGACAGAAGTAACCCTGCCAGACACATCACGTCCAAAACACTTGCTTCGCTCGTGGCTGTTGGATGATGCAGCGCAAGGTTTGCAATATGTGTTCCACTGTGTGCTCTACTGTGTGTTCCAACGGTTTGCAGAGTTCAAACACCAATCGCTCGACAATCCCATGAAGAATCTCTTACACAACAGTGACCACCATGGAGAAGGGTGACCACAGTGATCACTATGGATCTGAGACCCCAACATGACCGTGGAACACCTGAAAAAACAAGGGCATTACTACTAGTAGCGATCGGACGCTAGCTACACGGGGCTCCTGGCCTTACTACGAACGGAGCATTCTTACTACTGTTACTAGTAGCAGGGATGCTACTAGTAGACCTTCTTGACCTCACCGGGCGGAACGACTTCACCAACCGGTCACCAACCGGTCACCGGTCGGTTCGACGAGGCCTGGATTGAGAGGCACCTCCATTGGGGAGGTCCTGCAGAAGGCGCGGAACCTTCGCGGTTTCGGGCGGCTGGTGGCTGAGGTGTCTTCATGAAGTGAGGATGTCCATTGTCACCATGGTGACCGGATGGCCAAGTTCGTGAGGTGAGGAGTGCAACGTCCTTTCTTGGGGTTTGCTTTGCATGGGTTTGGATTTGAATAGAGTGGTCGATGATGATCGACGAAAGTATCGGCCCGTTGTGAGTTCATCAGAGTTTTGACCATGGCCATGGCCCACTGAGTTACGCATGTCAATGCTGCCAGACCACAGACATGATCGACATGTCCAAGATATTTATTGGTCGGATATTGAACAAAAGACAAAATAGGTGATAGAGCGGAGCGCGTTACCGCTAGCCGGCTCAAGTAAATCCCCGATTAGCCAGATGTTCAGAATCATCAGAATCTACATTTTTATGATCCCCATGGTGGGAATGTTCCATTGCATGGATGCAGCTCAAAACTGATAGCACAAGTGCCAGAGGTACCTCTGGCCTACGAGCTTTGGCGTGTGCTCTTTTTGGAGACCAACCGCAGCATCGTTGACTCAACAAACAAACAGAAGGGAAGTCGCTGGCTTCGACCTGCTTCTCGGCCATCCGCAAGATTCCACAAGACCCAACCCTTCTTGCCTTCGAAGCGAACCATTCTGCTGTGGAAACACCACACCAGGCCTGGCAGCGCTGGCGCTACACGGTGGCTGCGGGCCTGCAGGCGCACAATGCAAACACAGAAGGGATCTTTGGGACTCCTTTCCGGTTGCTTCCCGGTCTACCAGGGAAATGACCGAGCCGTCGCCTTCCTTTTTTGGGCCAATTGGTGAAATTTAGCCTGGGAAGAGCATTCCAGGAAAGTCGTCGCATTTTTGTAGTTCGCGAGGGAACTGCAAGTTTGTTTTGGAACCTTGTTTTGTGCAGGCTTTGGTGCGTTTGATGCAATTCCATGCAGTTCTGGCACTCTCTAGTGTGAACGTGTGTTATGGTTTCAATTGCAATTCCATTCTGTTTCCATGGCCCTTGTGATCTTACGAATCAACAATGAAACCAAACGAAAAAGGCCGGGCTCTTCCGCGCTTCACTCCTCGGCCGGTGCTTCGACCTCGCGCCCGATCTCGCTCCGCGAGGTCTTGGGTCCTCCCCTGCGAGTGCATTCGCCCCACGTGGCCTTGGCGCTCCTCGGAGACCACGGGGAGAACAGGGGAGAACATGGGAGAACTCGCCCGGAGACGGTTTGGTGTTTTGTTTGGGGAGGGAAGCAAAGAAGAAGAGACTCGTTCTTTTTTTTGGGGGGGGGCTGGATGAAGGAGTGAGGGTTTAGTGAGGGGCGTTCAAAAAGAGATGTGGTTGTTGCCATTGGTTGATCATGAGTTGTTACAGGTTCGTTCGGAGGGGCAGATTTGGAACACCAGTCACAACAAATATCCAATGTTAGGATCCGAGTGACCTTTCTGATATCATTGATATTCATTGTCCATTGTTTAATATTTATCACACTCCTCAAATTGGATGCAAGGCCAAACTGGGAGGCAAAGGCCGTGGGGAAGGAGGTCAAGGGAGATGGGAAGATATAGGGCGCTTACTGTATAGTGTTCATTGTTCTTCTCATCCTATCAACTGTAGACCCCTTTATTGCTGCGTTTGATGTCACCACCCCACAATCATGGATCATGAACGACTCCAAATGCGGAAGCACCATTGGATTATACGTCATGATGCATATAAACAGGGTGTAGCATTTCACCGTGTTAAATGGGAACAAACACCGTGCAAATATGTGCAAATTGTGTAGCATCTCAAGATTTCCAAGAGATTCATGTGCACGGTGTTTTGTTCCCTTGTTTCCTGTCAACAAACAGGTGCGAGTTTTCACCACATGTGCTCTTCCAACCGCTTGTATGTACCGGTGGAGGGTTTAGGTCCCAGATGATACCAACATTCTTTGGATCCATCACGGAACCCTCCACAATCCGTGCGGATCAATCAGATCGTCCGAGGCTTTGCCACATCGCCTCTGAGATCGCCGCGCAGCGGGCGCGGGCTCTGCAGGCGCCACGGACCGGAAGTCGGTTTCGAGGTTTGCCCGGAGGATTCAGGATGAATTCATGAATATTTAGATATTTAGTACGTATATACTATAATTACGTGGGTTTGGCACATCCATCAACCTGACAATTTGTTTGGAGATTCACTCGCATAGGCATACGTAGGGGTAATTAATTCAAGTTAGTTCATATATATATATATATTTATAATTGAGGAGACCTGTCACCCTTTGTTTTGTTTTGAAATTGCTTGAAACGCACGCGTGTAGGCAGTTGTCCGCAAGAAAACAATTTGACAAGGGGTGTGTGAGGTACCTCAATTTCATTTTTGTTGAAGGGATCAATTGGTGCTGTATAAAGCTGTTGTCCTGGTTATCCTGAGACTGTTCATACGACATGTAACATGTATATAATAACAAAAATTGAATATATCAAATTTAAATCGGATGCAACAAGTGAGCATGTGTGTCGACCGTGTTATAGACCACGCGTGCACCGCGTGGTCTACGCGTGTGGTGCTCCGGGGTCCACCGCGCCAGGCACCGAGCACCGCGAGTCCAATCCTCCGAGTTCAAAGGCCTCGTGCCCTGGAGGCCGGACGGCGCGACGAAGAGTAGGCTGGAGCCAGGCAGAAAAATGTGTTCGAATCATGGTGGGAGATGGGTAAACATAGGTAAACTCCCATGCTGGCCGTCCATGATGCTGCCGGTGTACATGGTGCGTCCGTGGACATTTCCTGAAATGTGGTTGTAATGTGTTGTAAACATGGGTGCATGCCTGAATTGGTTTTATACTTGGAGAATGCCTGAATTGGGGCTCTCTCTCAGAAACCCAGCTTCCTCGAGGCACCGAGCTTCAATCTGCTGGAGCAGCTTCCGGAGGAACTGTTCGCGGACGAGGCGGTGCTTGACATGCCTTGACCACGTGTGAAGTGGAAAGAACATTTGATGGAAGTGTGACATGCTGGGTCTTCGTCGATTTTCGTGAGTAAACAGACCTTCTGCGCGGTTTTGCAGAATTTCTAGCAGTTGAATTACGGTGTTCTTATACCCATACTAAGCCGTACCCTCCCTGAAGGATCCTGAGGGTGGCCTCAAGACTTGTATCGATCTGTTCAACCACGGTGAACGAATCCTGCCGTGAGGTCAGTCGAGACCTTGGACAGGGGTTGTGCCATGAGCCTTGAAAACGATGAACTCGACTCTACTTGCAAAAGAAAACAGATAAGGACATTTTGCAAGCAACCAAGCTGCACACAGGGTATGGACGGACCAGGACAATATTTCTTGTGGTACATCAAGCAAAACGACGATGTTTCTTTGTGACAGCAATTTCACTTTCCAGAGATTGAGTTACTGCAGAAATAATGAGGTATGTGCAGTATGGCAACAATTATTGCCTCAGGAGCATCTAGGTATGTCTACGAAGCATTAGCAGTCCAGTCGCTTGCACGCTTCAATAAACATGTTGGTGACGGAGGTCGTCGTGACTCGAGACCACTGCGCGAGGCGAGACCGGTGGCTGAGCCATCCTTGGTTTTTCTCCAACAGGCTGCGGTTTTTCGCTGCGTGTGGGCGAGTTGTTTTGACGAGCGCATGGTGTTTGCAGGTCGACCAGGTTTGTGAGATGAAAGTGATGAGAAACGCCATGCTTCAATGGTGTCAGAAAACGGCAACAGTGAAACAATTGTGGCCTAGACTGTTGCAATAAAGCGGGGTCGAGGTGTTCTGTAAGGAGTCAAGGGACATTCAAGAAAACCAAATGAGCCAATGAGCAACCGCCAAAACGTGCGATGACTATAATTTAGTCAAAAACAGTGGTGAATTCAGCATATAATGTGCTGACATTGCGGCTAAACCTGCAAAAGCGATAGGTCCCCCTCAAAAGCCACAACCTTGCTGAATCATGTCTATTTGACAGTACGCTTTGGCACACGCTCAAATGATGGGGTCCTTGAAACTACGATGAACAGATTTGGATAGGCTTTTGGGAGTGCTTCTGGAATCTTCTGGGGCTTCTCCTGAATAACACGCAGCCTCCACATTGGGTGGAATAATTACACTGTTTACACATCCAAAAGGACCTGCCGCCTCTCACTGAGTCAGTCCGACTCGCTTGTCACTACTAAGAACTTGATCGAGGAAATTGCAGATTAGCCTCCACCTGCACCTTCCAGTTACTGTAGATTGTTTGACCCGAAGCTGCCCGTAGCTGCCCGAGCACTGAAGCAAGAGGCTGACCAGTGGAGTTGGGTGACATCTCAACGACCCGTGGAGTTGAAACATGTTGAAACCCACTTGCAGTTGATCGCATTCGGTTGGGGGTTGGACTTTTAATGTGTTTTGCCCACAGAAGTGGGGGACATTCTTCAATACAACACACCGTCTGGCCTATGGCATTCCATGGCAATTTTAGCACCGGTGAGTGAACAGTTCGACAGTCCCCAGTTGAAGTCACCAAATTGGGCCAGACGCGACATTTGTGCCACATAGTCACAAAGGTGGTTCAGTTTTGGAGGAACTATGTGTTCCGTTCTGTCCTTTTTAGTGGTAGCAGTAGTAGTAGTATTAGTTGTTGTTGTTGTTGCTGCTGCTGTTGTTCTTGTTCTTTTGTGGTCGCTGCTGCTGTTACTGGTGCTGCTACTGCTGCTGTTTGTTGTTTGTTTGCTTTCTCGTTTGATTGATTATATACTTGAATTATGGGCTTGGTTGTGCTGTGCCTTGTCAATAGTCTGTGCATGTTTGTGCAGTTATGTTAAGTTATTTGTTTAATTTGTTACATTTGATTGTTTTTTGCTATTTCGGTTGGTTGGCTAGCGGGTTGTTTTCCGCTTAATTTCTTGTTGGGGAGTTGTGGGGCCCTTGCCAATCTGAAGGGGCCCGCGGGCCCGCACGATGTCACGAGGTCCTCCCGGTCCGTGTCACGGGGCATGGGGACACCCACCTGATCCACCCACCCAATGTCATGATATCCGAAAGAAAGACCGATCCGCCCCTCTTAAACAGATATCGCTTGGAAAGTAAACACCTCAGATGCAGCTCCGAGCAGATCCATCAGGCCTTGGCGAGCTTCTCATCCCGAGGCCACAGCTGGGGATGGGTCAAAACCTGGAGCCCTGGTCCATCATGTAGGTTGACCTCCGAGATAGGTCAACCAAGGTATCCTAGTTTTGATCCACGGCCATTGTTGGATTGGGATGCTTGGTGGATGTTGGCGCAAAACAGGAAGGAGCTGTCTGTTTTTTTCAGAGCCAACTCATCTAGGATGGACTGCTGGACTCGCTGGACTGCTGGATTTTGCCGTCTTGTTCTACTCATCCACCCGTGACCCAATCAGAACTTGTACAGCTCAAAAGCCCTCGTACAAGGGATCCTAATCCTCAACAGCCCTCGGAACCAAGAGGTCAAGGGATTCACCGTGGCATCTGTGCGAGGCCTTTCCATCGGAGATGATCTCTCTCCGATTTCCCTGTGGCCTTCAGAGGCGCCACACCGACAGGAGCGGTGCTGAAGGATGGAGGGCCCCTCGCGAGCGTTTGGAGTAGGGTGCCGGTCGTGGAACATTTGGACTCAATGTTACTCATCACCACTCATACGTACTACTCATCATGTTTGCTTCTGTATTCGTTCTGGTCGGTACCAACTAGTCCTGTACACAACAAACAATTAAACCGAAGACATTGTGTTTAAGTTCTCTTTAGGGCGTCACGTTGTGGATGTGCTCTTTTTGCCGACTTTTCGGCCACTTCGAGCAAAACCACACCACCTCCCAGGTCGGTTCCGACGCTGTCTACCTCCGTGTCTTCCAAGCCGTCTGTCTGATAGATTCATAGATTCTGATGGTTTCGTCATGAAACATCCATCATCAGAGCAGGGTCCAAGAAGGTCCAAGAGCAGCGTGGCTGGGCACTGGGCCCTCACTGGGCAAGCACTTGGTCCTCGCTCGGTCCTCGGCGGCGGAGGAGTCCGAGCTCGGCGGCAGGTGGGATGCGTGTTCAGGGGACCAGGCGTCGTCGAGATATGGGGGAACACCCATGTGTTACTCTGTGTTACATCACAAAGAATGGACGTCATGTCCTTTTTCCATGTCGTGCGCGCAGTGTAGATAGTGTAGTAGTTTTGAGCCATGCCACCACTCAGAACCTTGGGGTGCAATATGTTCATGTGAGAGGCTTTATTGGACCTGGGCGGCCTGAGTGTATAGTTTTTGTTGCTCAACTCACTGTTTCCTTAAGACTGCGTTTGAACCTTCAGGAGCGTGTCCTACTTTCTGCCAGCCATCACCAGCCCATGCACTCCTCGTTGCCGTGACGCGTTGCCCGTCAGGCACGCACCGGGCACTCCTTGGGCTCGGGCGGAGTGGGCTCGAAGCTGGACGTTTGGCAGCAGATGCTCCGGGAGGTGGGAGGAAACGGGTACACGGAGTGTTGTTCGGCTCGGTGAGACATGGAGAAACGATGAGAAACGGCTTCAAGGTGCCATGACGATACATTAATACTGTGTGACTACATTTGATGATATCTGCGTGTTTGTTGCTTCATGTTTGTAGGTGCCAGATTTGATGCATCTACAAAAGACTTACAAGGCAAATGAGTCGTACATGCAAGGACCTAGCATCACAGAAATGTAATTGTTTTGATTTTTGATCTTTCAGACTAGCATGCCAGCGGACGCTGCTTTGTGTTCACAACAACAACAACAACAGCAGCAGCAGCAGCAGCAGCAGCACCAGCAGCACCAGCAGCAACAGCAGCAACACTGACTGTCATCTCTTTTCCGATGATTTGCCAAAACACAGTCAGGTTCAAGGTTTCAAGTGTTATTTGGGCGTGTGGACATTTCAGGCTTTTATGCTGTTGGAAACAGCCGCTGTTGCTAGTGACTGCTAGTGCTTTTGAGGTTCTCACAAGGTAAAGTGTTGTTTTGTTGAACAGTTGTTTGCTTTTGTTTGTTAATTTTTGCCAAGACTTTTGAAAGCATAGGATCAGATAAGCACGTGCGTCGCAGTCCATCGCACTGTTTTCACTCCCAGCACACGTGCGAGCTCCGGTGCGAGATCAAGTCTCATTGCAGGCGCAGGCGTAGCACGTGAACCCCCACAACACTCCACATCTTAGAACCATGTCGAAAACAGTGCTGGCCTAACAAACCTAACGCACACAGCTGGAAACGTCACACGGCAGTTGTGGAGCCGACTGCCAACAACAACATTTGTATTGGGAACCTGCTGGAACAGATCCACACTACTAGGAGCAATGTTCGCTACTCGGACCAAAGGGCATCGCTACTAGGAGCGATCGGACGCTACTGGTAGCTCCTGGCCTTACTACTAGGAGCGATCGGACGCATCCACACCCGTATCCAGGCACCACTTCCGCCCGCGCCCACTCTGTGCAACGCGCCTCCGGAAGCAAAGCAGGACCAGGACTACCAGGCGGAACAGGGAAGTTCACCGTCCAGGGACGGAACAGAGTTATGGCAGATGTACACTCCCTGGAACTAACATGGTTACGTGGATGGCATGGCCCCGAAAGGAAGACCATGAAATCCACTACAAACAGGTGGTGAACTCCACTTGCATGTTAGTTTTCGGGAGTGTAGTAAGTATATGTAAGTATGTTGTGTTTATTGTAAATACACCGATCATCCCCGGTCCATGTTGGGGGGGCCGGAGTTGATGACTCTTCAGGAGTGTTTGTTCTGATTCATCCAAGTGGCACCAAAAATTCAACACACTCTATGGACCTATGGAATGGGATTTGTATCCCAAGGTGACACCCGGCCAAGTGCAATCCTGAGTAGATCCCATATATAGACAGAGAGAGAGAGAGGCTGCTTGAACTACCACCTTCGGACAGCGTGCTTCCGTTTCGTTCCGGCCAGGGCCTTCGGCGGCGCGCCTTCGCCCGTCACCTGGCGGAGCAGGGCACCTTTTTGGGGTGTGTTGCTATGGTGGTTGCTGGTGGCCACCAGTTTGTACTAGCATGGTATTTTTTGCAAAAGGAGGGGCTTTGTCATGGAAGTCTTACTTGGGGAAGGCACGCACCCTGAAGTGGTGTTTTGATTCTTAATCGGGTTTGGATGGATTCAGATTCAGGAAACTTGGGTTACACATGTTTTGAGGGTGTTCTCCAAAGCAGCGTCTCGGGACCTTGCGATGGCGCGGCATAGGCCGTCTATCAAGTATTGTGGTCCTGTCTTGAAGGCTTCCAGTTGCCTTTAACAGGGAATGGAACGTGGTGCCTAAGCAGTGCGGCTCAGCTTGGTTTGCCGTTGGCAAGGTCGTTTGCTGAAGACAGTCTAGGAACCAGGCCAAAGTGCTTGTGAAATGAAAGATGAAGAACAACAAGTTCTTCACCACCATGTCCCAAGAGATCCAGAGTGAGATGCCCCCCCTTAAGGTTTGCGAGAGAGCCTGGCAAGCTGTTCCACTATGTTCCACAGTCAGGTAGCTTCGTCCTGTTTCTGTGTGAGTTTGCATTTGTGAATCTGTTGGGACCAAGTCGAAATCTGTACCCACACTGCTGATCTGGGAGTCAGATGTTCGATGTGATAATGTGTCGGCCAAAAAGGATTGCGTTCTCGACCATCAGACTTGATACTCAACAAGCAACTATTAAGTTTGGTTTATGCATGTTTATGCTGTGATTCAAGTGACAATTGTTTGGTGGTCGAGTCCCACCGTGCACCGACAGAACAGCGCTGGAGCAGCACAGCAGCAACAGTTGAAAACATTTGAAAACAAATGCCACGAGGGCTCATTTGTCAGGCTCGTGGACTGAAGTTTCAGTGCACGGTGCGGGTTTGGACATTGGCCTGCTGACGGCCATAAAAAGTGTGCTGCAGCTAAAAGAGAATGTTCCTGGCAGACCGGTGGGGTCAGCAAGACCACAAATATGTCAAACAAACGTTCGTGATTGCCCACTTTGGTGGATGTATCATATGTTGGTTGGTAACAGGTCCATGTCGTCCTCCCTTTTGCATGTGAACGTGATACCTAAAAAACAATGCTTATAGACGAGGAACCCTGCGGGTCAAGTGACAGATGCATGCAAGTAGACTTGCCATGGAAGCGATAATTTATGAGATGGCTATCGCTATTAAGTTGCAGGCCATCGCTATTAGATCTATTAGGGTGGAGGCCATCGCCAACAGGACAAGAACGAAAGTCTATTTCTACCAGGACCGGTGTTCGGGGTTACCTGATTTTTTGATTGGGCGACATTGGAAAATCCGATATCCGAATCGAATCTGCCCCGACTGTTTGGCCAAACTGCTTCCTGTTGCACGGGATGAGGTACCAGAAGGCGGTAGAGCTTTGTGAGGATCGCCGGAGTTTGCTGAAGGAAGCCAGGAGCGTGCAGTTTGAGGCATTCCGTGACGAAGAAGAGGGAAACAGGGACAGCACATGGGACTGCACCATGATTAAAAGCGCGATTCTGGGTGGTGGTTTCAGATACAGTATTATTTTATGTTATGTTTATTGTCGACCTTTACGTGGGGATGATTGAACCCACTGACGAAATATGTGTTCAAGTGAGCTGAAACCACCAACCAGGCTTTCGATCCACATTGGAATTCTGCCCATCCACCTTTCCGAGCCCCAACAACACCACGCCGCTCTCCATCACCAGACGCAGGGGGCCACGGCAGCCGGGGGGGCGGCAGACGCCGGGGCCCTCCGCGGCAGGTGTTGCCCAAGTATGGCATCGAGGCATCGGAGAAGGGCACGAGCATCATGGCCGCGCCTGGGGCACCCAGCGGACGATGCCGGACCACGGTGATGGGTGGGGAGGTCTTGGAGATGGTGAGAGGACTGAACTTGAAAGAGAGTTCGGAGAGTGCATGTCTATCTTTTTGTTTGATGATGTTTGATGATTATTCGCCCATGAAACACATCATCTATCTATTCTTTTGGCGCAGGGGGTTGTAAGGGGGTTTGGGGGCGGATTGTGGAGTTGAGGAGGGGGGTTGCTGCTGGGGCAACTCTTGAGTCTTCGTGATGTCCTTTTGCTTGGCCATTTTATAGTCTTTGCAGATGGGTCGGTGCTCAGGTTTTCTGATGAACTGGAAGCCACAGCACAATTGTGGAGGGACAATGAAGTGTGTTCTTGGTGGCACACATGCTTGGAATACGGAATACTATGTATGGATCAAATTGGATCAACACAACTGAGCCACTGTGTGCCACCCTCAAACACACTTTACGGTGTGTTTTTTGGGACAATGAAGAGCCAAGGACCTCAGGGAGATCCGGTGAATTTCAGTGGTATGTGCTGTTCATACCGCCTGGATCTGCCGACCAATCACAGAGAAGAACTATGATGGCATTTGCTCAGTGAAACACTCATGTAGAGATATGTAGAGCAGTCCCGAGCCCCAGGATTCAACACATTCACTATGTTTGTGTGTGTGTTTTGCACATGCTGCACCAAAAACAGCTGGAAGCACAATACATGTCAATCCACCACAGGCCCATGATTTCTTGGGGGAAGTCGCACCAACCGCCAGGAACAACGTCCGCCCTCGCAGGTGGATTGGATCCGTGCAGATGCAAAATGGGATCAAGGATGTTGAGGTGAGGCTTTTGACCTTGTTGGGTTTCGTTTGGAATGGCAGGTACTGTGTTGGACCAGGGAGGTGAAGAAATCACCGTTCTCGATGTCGGAGCCACTCTAATGTAGCTATCAATATGCTTTTTGCAGGTACGGTACAGTCTTTAAATAAACGCAGGTTGTATAAACTAGAGTTTGTTTGCCAATTCTTGGTCGGACACATACCACAGCCAAAGGAGTGTGGAAGATCTTGGAAGAATTGATTGGAACTGGCAATCCCATCGGGGCTGAGAATACAAGGAAACAACTGTTTTAATACGAGCGGGTTGCATGCAGCATATCTACATAGATCTACGTTGGTGAATTCTGAAATGCAGAGCAAGTCGTGTCAAGAATGAGAGTTTGTTTAATCGAACATGAACTCTGAGGTGGATGTTCCCAAATTTGCGGCAAAATTTGTTGCGCCCCAAAGCGTCCAAGTCTACGTAGTTGTAGTGTTGTTGATGATTGGACGGTATTGGCCTCATCCAGGGATGTACAGGAAACCTTGGTGTTCACCAGATATTTTGCACTGATGTAGTAAGTACTAGACGGGCGTACTCTCAAACTGTGTACCCTACCTGCCCCGCCAAGTTCCCCCAGTTTCTTTTTTTCAGTACAACAGCACAGTATCACTCTAGACTCTAGAGTTTGAAATCCCTTAGAAAGCATACTGGTCTGAGGCACCACAGATCATTGTTGAACACAATATGTTTCTTATACTTGAAGAATCTTGAAGATGTACAGTGCGTGTGTGTGTGTGTTTTCCCTCAAGATACCTAATTACTACAAATATATGATGAAATCACGGCGTTTGTTCTCTATTTATCTTTCTTTCCACGCAAACAAGACCAGGAAAAGGTGGGCTTGTCGATGCACCTGTCCCGGATGGCCTACAGCGCCAAGCTGCCGTTGGTGAAGAAGGAAGCCAAGCCGAAGGTGGGCGATGCGCGGAGGTGCGTGGGTTCTTCGTTGAGAATCGGCTAAAAACCACCAGAAGAACTGGTGGTTTTGGTGCGTCCTTCCACCGGATTCCCTTCAGATCTCTTCAGATCCTCCCAAAACATCCCAAAACCACCAAAAATCAGAGGTTTGGATGGCCATGGGCATGGTCATGCATGGTCCATCGTTGTGGGGATTGCAGGTTCAATAAAGGTGGACAAAACATGCATCGCTCCTTGCGAGGACCCCCAACATGAAATCGCTCCTTTTGAAATATCTGGTGAATGTGACTGATTAATCCTGCTGAGTCTTCCGCCACTCTCCGAGTGCACCGAAAGCGACCTGCCAAGGCAGAAGAACCCAAGGCAGTTTCGCCGGAGGCAGGTGATTTCGGTCGAGAAATCGACCAGTCGAAATCGCTGGAGTTTGGGGGGGCGGATTTGTCCAGCTATCCTGGCGTCAAGCATGGAAGCATGTAACAGCACACGAGCCCTCATATACACTTATAAGACTATATTAAGGGTGTCCACGGCTTTCCACGGTTCCTGAAGAAGCGAAGGTGAACGAGCCCGAGCAGAAGTGAATAAACAGATGGAGTCCGATGGAGCATCATGAGAAACACCAAGCAAGAGTCCGAGCAACATGCTGCCGTCAATGGCGCCACGCGGCTGCTTCGATCTAAGTCCTAAAGGTGTTTGAAGGTTCAAATAGGCGCATCCTAGGAGAAACACATTGTTTTGTTTTTGTGTTATGCCTCGCTTCCTGGAGTGCACATTTTCGTTGCGGTGTCACCCCTTTTGGAAGCATTCCGAAAACAGAGTGATGACTCTTTTGTGATCCGGTTGAAGTGATGACCAGTGATGACAACGAAGCCGTGCGCCGAAGAACGTGGAGCGAGGCCAGGCTACGCTGGCAGAGAGCGACACGACTGACTTGCACGCATGCTTCGTTGCACTGCCAACACAATCGGACCAATCGGACATGAAAAATTTCACTTGCTGGCTGTACACCAGCTGAATAAGAAACCTGGTCTGGACAGCGTTCTGAAAGTGTTGGCATTGGGGCTATTGAGCTAATGGCTAATGGCCTTGTCAAAAGAGAGCTTTGTGGAAGTCTTTCAATGGCGAAGCCCGGGTCATCAATTTGTTGAAAGTCACATTGACATATCAAACGTGTTCCGGCTGGAATGCTCATGAACCCCAGTATCATTGACAAAACAAAACAGTATGTCCTGACTGTCAGTCTGTGTGGGTATTCGTGCTGGCCAGGATTTATTGGTTTAATCCCCGGTCAGAATAGTAGTAGCATGTAAGCACACATTACCCGTGCAAAACATCACCCAGAAAACCGTTTTTCAGTTGACAATGCCCTGCTTCATCAACCCAGGACCGTTCGAGTTCAGACTCCGCACAGCGAGTTCCGCCACAGGCCACGAGCGTCACGTCTCTACCAGTGAGGGAGACGCCGCCCTTCCAGAAGGCCTTGTTCTTTGTGTTTTCCTATTCTTTTTTCAGTTTTCGGAGCAGATGACGCAAGCTACCCCAAGTTTGCTGGTTTAGATGGACCCCCATTTGTCTCAGACATCTTCCGGAGGTGCCAGCGTCACTGAAACCGTAAGTTTCACTCCAGGCAGCGTGAAGGCTAAACCATGGCCTGCTTTTTGAGCATTTCGTTTTCGACAAGTATACCTTGGTCAAAGGCAAACGGAAGGGTAGTGCACAGAAAGGGTTTTGCAAAAACCTATTCTTTTACGCGTCGTGGAAGGCGCGTGGCCTTCGTAGAACCCAAGGCTGTTCGTGGACAGTTCGTGGAATGGTGGGCCAGTAGGAGAACTGACTGCAACGAAATCCCAGAAACCTTCGCAGAACTTCGTGGAAGGTATTTTTTGATGCACTAACTTCGTATAAGCGATTTTGCTGACCCCCTTTCTCCACACACCCTCCGTAACTTCACTTGGGGTGGTAGTTGGTTTGTTAGTATACTATAATATATGTGTTGTTGGTCTCTATTCCAGGGTTTTACAAA
The DNA here is from genome assembly GCA_963970005.1 of Durusdinium trenchii. Lineage (NCBI taxonomy): Eukaryota > Dinophyceae > Suessiales > Symbiodiniaceae > Durusdinium > Durusdinium trenchii. Next base: position 468,678 of record CAXAMN010013558.1, on the reverse strand, counting down.
GTCGACTAGAACATTTGTGTGCATGAATAGGCAAAGGTTCACTATAGTACAAGTACTTCAAGTTACACACGGTCCCCAGATTAGTTCTGTTCTAGCTAGAAGCTTGGTGGAAAACGATCGTAACCCAGACGAATATATAACTCTGACTCGGGCTAAAGGTTGTGTCGTACACGCACACACTCATGTGAACCGACATGTTTTCCCACTTTTTCGACGCATGAGTTGTGCCGCGATCGGTCTTTCCGCCTTTATTCGGCACCCACCATTACTTTCAAAAAAATAAGGGAGCCGAATAAAGGACCACAAACACCGGCCACAACTGGATGGGATCGACCGGAGGCCGCCCCCGTGGCACAGCCGGCAGAGAAAGCGCCAGCCATCCAGGTGATGGCAGGGTTTTTTGGAGTCCGTGTTGTCCTGTTGCCAGGAATTCCGCTGAATCTAAAGCAAAAGGACATAAAAAGACAAACAAAACACCATCAACACAGGATTTGAGCCGGGGTTTGCATATGTTCTTTTTGTTCGAGCCGTGTTTTTGTTTGCGTACGATCTGAGCTGGAAAGCAGGATCCGTATGATGATGGGCCGATCTTTGGCGGTCGTTTCGGAGGATTTTGTCTACCTTTCGAATCATCAAGAGGATAGATAAATAGATAGCAATGAGGGCATCATGTGAGAATACTGTGAGTATGAAGGGTAGACCTGGAGTCTCCATATGTCTCCATATCATATCATCAAAGTGTTTGGAACCAAATATGGAGGTTTGGATCAGGGTTTTTTACCAGATCCTTGGACTGCTTCGTTGAACAGAATTTGTCCACTGACCCGCATTGGCGAATCTCTTGCAGGAATGGATATCATCAGAACCATGACTTCTCCAAGTAGAGTTTCATCAGGTTGGAAGTAACCATGTTTGCATGGCTAGCCAATCTTAACATATCTTAACTATATCATATCCATATCATAGCCACGACCATATCATCATGAACCAACCTTCAGTCGACCATTCAGCATCATGGTTGCAGCAACCCTTTGGGTCAGGGTTAATCAAACATGCCTGGACTGTCGACGTCAACACTAGCGTTTGTCGGCTGTAAGGGCCACCAATGAGATACCCCTTGCCATCATGGACACCCCTTGCCACCAAGCAAGATTTTCTGCATTGTTTGTTGGCAACAAGCTGACTTGGCACAAGGAACAAACATTCACTATGCTATCACAAGACATTGCAGCTGGGACTCGTAACTACTGCACCATTCCAGCTTGCTAATGCAGGCCCGTGTTCCTTCAAGTCTATGCTGCACTGTTGACAGCATACGTCCACATCTACAATTTCAGCATGCGAAAATCCCAGAAGAATCCCCGAATCCACTCCGCCAGATGGCCAAGACGTTTCTGCCGACGTTGGGGATGCCCAGTGTCCGTTGGAAAATGTTGGGAGCGGCACAGCCGCCGCTGTGCCACCGCTTTGGTGGCAAACAAGGTGATTCCCAAGCTGCGTTTGTTGTGTCCGACGTGGGTTCTCAGGCCAAGTTATATGTTTTTTAATATTACACAATATTACACATTATGTATAAGATAAGTATGAGAACAAGAGTAAGAAAAGGATATTGTCACTCTTTAAGATGTTTCCTTTGTTTTTTATTCTCTTTTTCTCTACCTCTCTCTCTCTCTATCGCTCTCGTACTCTTTTTGCTTTGTACCCAAAGTCCCATTGCTGAGGCCGGAGCCTGAACGGCAAGTTGAGGCGGCTCCGACCAAAACGGTTTCGGTTCATCCTCAGAAGTCCGAAACGACGCTTCGAGCCCTTGCCGACTTGCCGAGATGACACACCAACGGTCCAAGAACTCAGACCAGGACACGACCAATGGGATTGGAATACTTAACCACCATGGAGTACTTGGTATATCTGTCACATAAATTCACATAATATAAAATATGAGGGTTTCGAACCACAGGATCATGCCACAGGACCTGGAAGTCTCCAATTGGTCGGATGATGATGTCTCTGAAGAAGAAGATCCTCTCGGGCACGGTGTGGGCATGGAGTGAGAGCATGTCATTGTAGGCACAAGTGGCACATCCTGCTTCTTGCATTGTGTCTCTTGGTTTGATCTCTACACTACCCAACGTGGTCTGGAAGTTGGCCATGTCCTGGTACACAGCCATACCGTGGCGCGTAAGATTTGTGTAGCGACGAGTCCAACTTTCATGACACTACTGACACTACGACTCATGTCGAGCAATCTACACCAAAGACTCCATTCCTCTCTATCTATATATATATACAGGACAACTATCGCCACTTCGACTCACTATGAGATTTGTTGCAAGGACATGAGATCTGCTGTGAGGAAGTGAGATTTGGTGCCGGGATGTTTTTGGCGTGATTGCGCGCGCCGTGTAGTATGCCTCTTGGACAAACTCACGTACGAACAATGGAACAAGAATGGTCAGCCACATGCGACTGCACTTTAGCGACGGTATGTGAAACAAACAGAAGAGTTCCAACCTCGAACCTCCTGACCCTTTTCCATGCCTTTTCCTCTCGGTTGGCCGCCTTCGATATCCTGTTTGACTCTCAGGTCTCACCAGTGTGTTGGCAGTGGGACTGCCGCAATCATATTGTACCCAAGATCACTCCAGGAGCAGCTTGCCCCGCATGATGGTCAGGCAGCTTGCCCCGCAGAGATCGGCTCAGCCCGAGTAGATCGGCCAATCCCCCGTAGATCGGCCCGGCCCGTGCCCAGCATGCCGAGGAGGGGAAGATGCCGAAAGGATTAAGGGGAAAGAGGCCCTGTGATGAGGATCAGTGATCAGGGGGGTAGCTGATTACATTGCAATTATAGCGTTGTATTGCCTGTTTAGGGGTTCCAGAGGTAAAGTTACGATAAGTTACGGTTGGTTAAATATACAGTGCTTCTTTTCGCGATAGTTTCGGGTTTGTTGATACACATTTTTTTTTGTGTATTATTTAGTATATATAGACAATCTATGGAATAACATCTCTGACATAGGTTTGCCTGTGACAATCACCAATCTATGGAATAACATCTCTGATATAGGTTTGCCTGTGACAATCACAATGTCACAATGTTACAATATAGTGCAATGACTGATTGCGATTGGCAATCTTACCTTGCTACCGAGTAGTAGTTTGTAGGTTGCGTGTCTTTACATTTGCAGAGCGAGGAAGACCTCGTGGTTTGCCCTTGTTTGACAAATTTGACGATTTAACCGAAGCTCACAAATGCTCTAGGCATTCCAACAGCTTCGCATGCGGCCTGGATGTTCCAGAGGTTCGAACGGGAGTCCGTTTCTCCGAGCAACGGGTCAAGGCTCCCTGGACGAACGCCGTCCGGGGTTGATCTCTAATACGGGCCTTCCCCACAACAAAAGGACATTGACCATACCGAGTCCGAGCCAAAACTAGTTTTTCTGACCTTCTGGGACTTTCAGGGTAGGACAACAATTCCACTAGTCACTTCTGCTCTGGCAGGTGCTAATTAGTTGGTCAGTTCCAGAGCGATAGTGTGTCCATTCCGGGATGCATCTCACATCATACACCACGGCACTGGCTTGGGAAGGATGCGGCTCCCGCGGCCGGTTGGAGAGCGTTCAACCTATCATGTGTGTTGTGATGCTACTGGGTAGGCCGCTTGTAGAGGTCACCTGCAGATGATGATTCTTCATCTGCAGTTTGCAACCCTGCCCCACTAGTGGAACTGTGTATGAAATCCTAATGTCTACAACTTTGAGCATGCGCACAGAAACAAGACACGCAACTGTATAATCAGCATCGTCTAGACACTCCAGGTATGCGTTATTTACACATTGCGGTGGTTTCAGGGTGGTTTTGGGACGGTCTCTGCCAGTTGGCCGTCAGCAAGCGCGTACGACCTGGAGCCAATGGTACCAACAAGTGGCAAAAGCATCCTGGCAAGCTTCTTGGCAAGCTTCAAGAACAGGGAGTGAACGGTCGTGAAAAAGCACCGAGGAGCGAACTTCTGAAAAACCACCTGAACAGTTGAGGGCGCTTTAGCTTTGGCCAGTATCGGCCCAGTCAAGATCGGGCCTGGGAAGAGGGTCTTCCGGTGAATCCCCTTCTGGCGAATGTTTTGTCATTCCCCGCTTCCTTAAGCAAATCCGAGTCACTACAGATAGGACTCAGAGCTGTCATGTTCAACTGGGAGAACGACGCCAGTAGAGAAGTGACGGATAGGGCCTAGTGGATACCTGAAGGATCCTAAAGGTATCTTTATAAGGTAGTTTACCCCTGCGTGAGCGTTACTAAGTTTGAATGGTCATTGGCCAAAATGGCTTTGATCTTCGGGAGCTGGCGCCGACCACAGCCTCCCAGGACCCCTGCGCTTGCATCGCTGGTCGATTTGGATGAGGTGTTCCACGCCGAGGATCTCCACGCCGTTCGAGTTGGATGCATCACGTCGAACGGGCCGAACGGTGGGATGCCTGGGAAAGAAGCTGCGCCCGTTCCGAACTCGGTGAGGCGGGTGCCATTGGGGAAATGGTTCCCTCTCCCGTCTACAGTCTGGGGTGTGCCCATGCTGGGAGCTGGGCTCACTTATCTTGTGGGCCTCACCAATTAACGTGTACTGTAGGGGTTTGTGAGGCTTTTTTTCACAACTTGCGATGTGTTCACATGGGTTGCATGTTCTATAAGTATGTCGGTGATGATGCTTACATCTACTTGTAGATGTCGCCTTGTTGAACGACCATGTAGATGTCGCAAACTCAAAGAGTCCTTGAGTTTGTGTTGCCCTCTTTTGTTGGCCTCTTAGGTTCTCAATCTTGAGGGCATTCCTGCTTTCATGCTAATTACCATTTGTGGCTTTATGATCTTTATGGTTGAGTCCCTTCTTGTGCCGGTGCATGGTGAGGTTTCTCATGTGAAAGCCGTTGCGCCGTTCCTGCTTTGGTGATGAAATGTTTCTCACCACCCTTAGTCACAACAGTGTACCCATGGTGGTCTTTGGGCGGCTTTGCGCACTGCTGTGGTGATTCTTGTGTTTACTCTTTTTTGGCCCGCCCGCCTCCCTAAACTTGGAGGGTTCAGATGGGTCCCTCATCTTTGTGTTTTGTATGTTTCCCATGGTTTCTGGGCCAGGGGGTGGATGTTGACCCCCAGCTCTGACACGGAAACCTGGTCATGTATAGTATAGCAGGTCATTCCCTATGACTGATTTTCCCCACTCTTTCAGGCTAGAAAAAGGCAGCGCGCCAGTGCGATGGCACTTCTTGGGATGGGAGAGAGCTTTTGAGCTTTGGGCCCGAAAGGTTCGAATCTGAAGGGCGCCCGTTTGAGCTTTTTCTGAGGGCACTCACCGTGGGTCGTGTCTAACAACGATTTCTTGTGGCTGCAGTGTTTTTTTTTGGATCTTCATCTTCTTTGTATCGGGCACAGATGTTGATGACGTGATATGACACGTATGGGCTGTCCAAGAATCGAATGTCCGTTTTCGCGTGGGGGTCTTGCCACTCCTTATAGGTAGGTGGGATGTAGGAACAATAGACTAATTAATAGACTGGTTGGGTGGTTTCCCCTGCTTCAAAGATGCTCCTTGCGGTGAAGCACGCAACTCAAGCCGGTAATTTGCAATCAAAATCACACACACCCGGCCATTGCTTTGAGTCGCGGCGATGAAACAAAAAGGGGGCACGAAAACATACGAAAACGTTCCAACATCCACAGGAGGAGGAGGATTGGTCCGAGCCTGAAACCTCCGTCGAGACCACCGCCACAGCGCGAGAGCAGAGCACGGCCCAAGAGGAGGAGGCGGGAGGGGGGGTTCGATGGGAGGAACGACCATGGAGGAACGACCACCGTGGAGGTTCAGAAAGCACCGAACGTTTGGACCTGAAAGGGATCATCGAGGTTTGGCCGAAAACGATCCTAAACATACCTAGACACTGAAGAGTTTAATAATTTTTGAACTATTGGGCTTGT
>CAXAMN010013558.1:431786-447714 GCA_963970005.1 Durusdinium trenchii | reverse complement strand
TTTGGGCTTGAACCGTTTAGATCAGCATGGAAGTGTTCCAAATGGCCGAAAAGGTCAGAAGTTCCAAGCGTACAGAAATTATTGACTTGTTCAGGGTCCAGGTATGCAGAAAGATTTGGATGAAACGCACCGTTTGGATGGTCCGGGAATCAGTAATTTATACTGTAAACAGGTCTGTGAGTTTTTTCCAGGCGGACCTTTTTTCCTCATGTTGTGGACGTAAACATGTTGCTTTGAAGGTGGACAGGGTTTTGAATGGTGTGTACAGGTTCCGTGTTGCAAGGAACGCCTTTTGTGCCCGTTTTTCGTGGAGTTCTCCCAAGTTTCGAAAGTCAATGGACGGTGAGTGGTGAGTCTGTTCGATCTTTTCTATAAAACCTTCGCATCACCCACAAAGACGTGCACTCCGCATGTGCTTGGATTCCTGGAGGAGAACTCATCGTCACGCAGTCTTACTTGAATCATAGAAGCCTCACTGCCACACATTGTAGGACAGAACCTCGCTAAATGCACCGTTTTCGACTGGGGCACAGTAAACTGAACTTGTTCAGCAAAAACAATGGTCAAGTGAGCCACATTTGGGACCGTTTTGGCCACAGGATGATCAGTGGGACCTCGTGTCGCAAGCCGTGCCCAAGGTGTGGGGAGTGGGGGGTTCCCAAGGGCTCCCAACATCTCCCAACCATGGCGGCCGGTTGGATGCTATCATGAAACCCCGTGTTTTGCTAGCTGGAGTCTGGAGTTGCTATTGTTAAGAATCGGTCAGGAAGTGATGATGTGACGATGTAATAGCCTACGCAGCCCATGGGTCACCACGCGTGTCACCACGCGTGTCGACCGGCCTCCAAATGGCCACACTCTTTGGTTCAGATTGAAGACGTGCCGGTCCGGGTCAGTGGAAGATGTTGTTCCATTACAAGCTCATGGGCTGGAAGGGGATGATTTCGGCCTCCCTATAGGGTCCTTGCATTCGGCAGAGAGGATGAATCTAAGGGGGCATAGGTTTCGCGGCTACGCTGCGCGTGGCTTTCGACTTCTTTGAAAGAAGAATTTCTGGTGCCTGAACGGCTGTATCCTCATGCGTGATTTACCTGAGTTCCGCTGAAAGAGAATAGCATGTTCACAGCCTCCATCTCAAAAGTTGAAGTTGAAGCGGAGAGGACAAAAGTCGTCGCCAGGAGCAGGAGTGGCCTTCTTTGGATCAGAGCCGTCGCTTGGCGCGACCGGGGGCCCCCCAAACATACGGACAGAATAGGAAGTATACACTACTTCCGGGAGGATTAACCCTGGGCCGCCCTCCACATATTCTAATGGCGCAACCGTATGCCTACGGTATCCTACGGTAATACACCAATATCAGAAAGGAGCCTACGCCCTACGCAGCATTGAAGGAGTTCCCTCTTCATCTTCTTTCCATCGTCTACTCTAACGATGCGAAGGTACCCAAAAAGGATTCCCAACGAAAACAAACACCGGTTGCATTTGGAAGCCTGCCACGACCTGGAAAAGCATGCAAACAAACAAGCAATTCAACAAGGCCTTGACCCACCTATTTTTGTTCTTGATACTGAAGCCAAGTGAGGCCTTGTGGCAGGTGTAGCTACACGCAGACAAATTAAGGCCTCCATCTAGCCCGCCCAAAGCCTCCATATAGCTCAAGTAAGCCCCGCACGCCCAAACCAAACCCTCCATATCGTAAGGCCCTCCCAGCCAAGACCTTTGCATCACCATTCAGCCAAGGCATCCACATAAGTCCCAAGGGATAAACTATAAGGTTTCCACGTACACTAACTAAGCTCATGAAACCCTCCACGCAAGGCCCTCCCGCCAAAGGCCAGTTGAAACCTCCGGTGCTGCTGTCAAATGCGGCCATGCTTCTGGACTAGTTCACACGCTACTATTCTTGACTTACAAAAGATTTTTTGGCCCTGCGTAGGCCTGTGCGTAGGAACAAGAGTTCATGTTCAACCAGTAGCCCACGAACCATCACGAACCGCACCTTGGTTAAGGCCCTTAACGAGCCTTGGTGGTGTTTCGGGGTGAGGGGCAGCTAACAGTTGGCTTTCACTTCTGGCCGGCTTGGTGCCTTCCATTGCCAAAGGGCTTTGTTCAACCGGTGTTTGGTCTTGCGGGGCGAACAGGATTTACTTTTCAACCTCGAGCTCATTGTTAGTTTCATGGACCACTTCAGCGATAGAAACAAATAGCTAGTTCTAATGATAGGCATTTTTGCTCACCTTGGCATTTGCTCACGTAGGCCTCCTGGCGTAGGCTCCACCAAGAGAAAGCTCCCGCGTTGGCAATCTCCTGCATGGCGTAAGCTGTGTGTTGGCTGGTGCGTAGGAGCCTTTGCAGTGCAAAAAAAGCTCCAAGCATCCGCGGACTTCATGGAAGATGCCGGTCACATTCCGACTCCGGGAATGTTCATATGAAACGCTAAGGCGACCCGGAGTTGCTGGACTACGATCTGTTCGAGACAATGTCCCAGGCCATGGGGCAGTCGGTTGGCCACAGTAGACAACCCGGATTTAAGTCTTGTCAAAATCAGAGGTTCACGACAGTTCTTTGCCTTGGAAATAGCGGGGAAGATTCAATCAACCATGCACAGCCACTGGCGAACAAAAACCATCAAAAACAAAAACCTGCAAGTGCCCGGGTCTGACATTTAGAGCCTTACGCCGCCAACCTGATTGGGGTTTTCGTACAGTCCAAAAAATCATGGAACTGGTTTTGAGGCGAAGGTAGTTGTGTGTAGGTACCTTTTCTACAGCCTATTCGTGCAGGATGGGTTCAAGCTGAAAACTACCAGATGCTACTACTAGTAGCCCCCCAACAAGGCTACTACTCCACCTGCCTCGCAGCACCATCTGCTTTGCAGGTAGTGTGCTTTGTACTTCTTTCCAGGGTTTCAAACAATCTCTCAGATGTTTGTGGAGGGCTTTCGATTTTCCGGATATATCCAGCCTGCTCCTTGGCGAATCAAAACGCAACAGCAAAACTACACTGGCCTTGCGGATGGTGAACAAACCCGACCCCAAAGCATCAAACCTCGCCATGGCGGGAATTCCAGTCTTGTGAAGACAACTTGCAGGGCGTGCTTATAAAAGTTCATGGGGTACGTTGCCCTTGTTCCTGTATTTCATCAGTCTCTAACAGACGCTGGTGATGTGAACACGGAGCCCAACACAGCCGCGCTGTCCTCAGGTGAGCGACTTGACCTTGAGTTCCTGGGTGGATCTCAATGTCGGGAGCCCCGGATCGTGAGTGTCGGCATGGCGGAGTTGGACCCCAGTTGGGTTTGTTCACCCGAGAAAAAAAAGGGAAACAACAACATGCAACTTTTTTTGGGGGGGGGTTGGATGGAATCAGGATTTTTGTCGCATTCGGTGTGGACTGGAAACCTTGATATCGACGTCACAACCGCATACCTGGCATACCGATCGACCGGGCAGCCCAGTGCAAAGCCCTGGGAAGACGAAGTCCATCCGGTCATCGTTGCCTTTGGCCTCATGTCATCTCATGTCCTTTTGGCCACCATGATGCCGGGGCAACTCCTGGCAACGTTGCTTTGGGGCCGAAAGGTTTGTTTGTTAGAAGATGGCTCAAAACGGATTCAAACAAACTGAACATGGTTCGATCATAAACACAGGCCTCGTCAGTCGCAAGATGGTAGGAGAGGCGAAGGTAGGTTAGGCAGTTCTCGGATTCAGTTCAGTTCAAGATTCGAAGAGAGGCTTTGGCAGCCTCCCACACTGTATAAGAAAGCCGTCTCGCAAAAAGGACAACCAAAATTCCTTCGTCGGTTTGTCTCAGAACACGTGCTCATACTTTTTCCTCAGTACCTTCTTCCTGCTCAGGAAGATCTGGAGGAGTCCAAGCCTGCCACCTGGGCCTCCAGGATTGGTGCCTTGGACGTTGTTTCGACAGGCCAAGGTAAACAGATCGAAGGATGTGTCCACGGCAGCATGTCAGCAGATGGAGTTCGGGCGCTGTTCTTGTGGTTTTTCCATCCACGATTGCGGCAATTTGACAAATCAACACTGCCAGGAGTACTACCAGGTTGCATGTTTCATATAATGTTACGAAACTTAGCCTTCCACAACCGATTCCAATTGCCCGACCATCCATGTATGTGATGTGTGTGCACTGTGGACGGTTGAACCTGGGGTGAAACCTGAGGTCCCAGCAACGGGCTTCCGAAGCCCAAGACGGCCTTGCCCTGGGCTGGCAAACTGCGACCGACGCCTGAGAATGCCACTTGCAGTGCCTTGACTGTCCATCTGAAAGGCACCATGGGTGGCGGTGCGAAGTGGCACAATGGCCAAGGTCGGCCGCTCACATGCTCAAGCACAGCTGTCAGAAACAGCCCTTCGAAGGCCACCTGGGCATTGGTACTCTTCGGTTATTGAGAAGACCCGTTTCTGAGCATGTCAAGACCCGTTTATCGTGTATGACCCGTACACGTACACGGGTCAGCCACCACGGGTCACCAACCTGAAGTCATCGGAGCGGCAAGCAACCAGCTTCGGTGCGGTGACTGACGGAAGGGCAGGAATTCACTTTTTAGCCTGCAAAAGCGATAAGAACCCACCCCTCAAAAGCGATAACCTTGCTGAATCATGTTCTCCAATTGACAGTACGTTTTGGAAATAGAGTGCAGAGTAAGTAATATAGCAAACCCTCCTCAATAGGACATAACAGAACTAATACTACTAGCCACGTCTATTGGATTTTGGTCGAGGATTTGTTACCGCAAGTTCAGGAAAGCAGGGGTGAACCAAGCCTTAGCCAAAGACATCAAAGTTGTGCCAAGTGGTATAGAGCCGCTCGAGCCTCCTAATTCTGCACATGATATGAACATCGATGAAAGCTGTTGCTTTCAGTTCCATCATCTTCCAACCTCAGGCTTGTCGCAAGCTTGTCGCAAGTCTGTCCAATTTGTTGGCCCCTTCCTTCAGGCCATGAGGAGGAGGATCCGAACTCGATGGAGTTCGAAGGAAGGACCTGGAACAAGTGGCAGAAGTCCAGCCGCAACTTGAAGGCACCGCTTCACCGACAGCCACAGACCACGAGACGACAGACGGATGGATGCGGTCGTGTTTAGCAAGGTCGAGTTGGTCAAGGTTTAGCAACTCAGAATCATGGTGTTTTTGCAACATGGAAAGATGCCGTTTCTGTGCCGGGAAAGAGGATGTTCAAATGTTCAAGATGTTCTGCAAAGGGTGTTACCGCTTGTGAGTTCTTGGGATGGGCTGATTTGGTGTTAGACAATAGTGATTCCGATAGATTGATATGATCCTTATGCCAGCAGTCACAAAGGGGTGCTTAATGGAGGTTAGGGGTGCCTATTATCCACTCACTTAGGGACTAAACACCACCCGTTTGTGACTCCTGGTGGATCCTTTTGTTGGTTGGGAGGGTGCCACTCTCGCCACAGCAATCCTCTCCTCTGTCAGGCGGTGGAGCGCCGCCTAGTGCAAACCGCACGGCGTCAGGAACAGCGCCTGGCTGGGCGAGGCTGAGCACGGGCACCAGGCGCTACACCGGCGCGAGTTGCGATTGATCATGGGACCCCACAATTCTGAACCTACGTGGGTCTTTGGCCACAGCCGCAGTAATTGAACATTTGGAACGGGGCTGTGAGACTGTTGATTTCGCCGTCCGCTCCTGCACTGGCCCAGGTAGCTTGAGAGCGCCGCGCAGAGGTTTCGATGTTCTTCGGGGTGACCGCGAACTGCCAAGGGATTCGAATGGCGTGGATGACTTTGAAGGGTAGAGTCTGAGAAAATCGCATGATTGAACAGCAAGGCAGAAGGACAACCCCCCCACCAAGTCTCAGCCTGCGCAAGATTCAATACAGACAGGAAGAGAGCTGTGTTATGATGTAATTTGAACCCTTCAAACCGGATTGGGCAACGGGGTGCAGGAACGACTTCCCTTCGCCGAATGTTTTTGTATGTTCATCTTGGGACATGCTGTTGTTTTTGAGGTTAACATTTGGTTCACCGAAACTAAAAAGATGCTGAGCCCACTCTCCAGACTGGGCGGTGTGGCTTGATCATGCATTATTTGTTCGGCATACAGTATACGGTATACGTTCTAGTCTCTTCACCGATCAGGCCCCGGTATGTTGACTAGTTTCTGACAACGTTGCGGGAGGGCCATATATGTCTATGGGTCGATTCTGCCTGTCACAGGTCGCACGATTGGTCGACTCTTTTGTCGACGAATTTTGGGCCCACCAGCGCAGTGTGACGAGATACCCACACCCCAGTCAATGTCCTGAAGATAAAATTCCAAGAAACTTATTGGAACCTTTCCTCACACGCAGTTCGTGATCTTGAGCAGTTACAAATTCAGATTCGGTTTTATTGGCCTGGCGAAAATGCCAGAGCCTCGGCTCGCTCCCAGCGGGGCTCCAGCTTTAGTGAACTTGGAAACCAGAACAGGTGGCCCCATTCCCCCCGCAATAAGGTGAACAGAGGAGCAAAAGCCAACCATGGACGGGACTCTTTTGATTTCTTTTGAGGACTGCTTGTAGAGATCGAGGAGTCTCAGTAGGACACGGTGATTGTAGACGTACGTAGACTATTGACGACACCCTCTCTTCATGGATGGGGATATACCGATATACCACTTTCAGCTAGGTTGGAATGGTCCTTGTTCAGGATCATTGATCCAGAGGTCAAAAACCGTCCAAACTACCGTCCAACAAGGGGCAGACATATATAGTGAGGATCAAGTTAGGAAGAACATGGGTGAAGTTCAGGTCTTTGTGGCCAGGAACACGGTCTTCAAAACCCAGGTGTTGCAGGGCATTCGGGTCGGGTCGCGCGAGCAAAGCCGTGACCAGGCTACGGTCGCGCGTACTTCAAGTGGCGTTGAGGGAAGAACACCACCTATCCATCACATGAGCGAACGACCGCCCCCCAAAAAAGAATTGACGGGATTTACAAACATCCAGAAAACACTCCAAACAATCATGGTTCCGTGCTTTGGTCTTGCTCCACTCCCAAACGCTTGTCACAGTTTCACATTTGGAGATTTTGGAGCGTCCCTTTTCTTTGCGCTCGAGGAAAACCGCACGTGCCGTTGTGGTCTTCTTGTGGAACACGCACTGGAACGGGAGCCTCGCTGGGCTGTACAGGTGCCGAGCCAGGTCGGTGCCAGGCATAAAAGTCCTGCTGAGCGGAGAATAAGCAGTTTCGCTTTCTTTCTCCGTTGTGCTGCTGAGGATGAGTTTGGCAAGATCCAGTCAAAGTGGGTCAGGGAGTTGCACTTCCAGGTGATGTGAACATAGGGAGAATCATGAAATGGACCCATGATCCCTGAAAATACGAGGCGTTTCCCAGCGTTTTGCACCTATTGAAGTGAAGCGAGGTCCTGGCGGGCTGGTGGGAATGGTGCCTAGCCTACGGTAGCCTGCGCTTGAAAAGAGGACCATCAAAAGATATCAAAAGTGTACAGAGACCGATTCATGGAACCAGACCACTATCACCACTCCACATCCTCTCCACAAAGTCGGGGACCAAAACGGTTGGATTTGGCCTTCATTTTCATGCAGGCTACCGGCATCGCTACGAACGGAGCAAAGGGCATCACTACTAGAAGCAAGGACGCTACTAGTAGCTCCTGGCATCGCTACTCGTAACAATGCGGTTTCCTGGTCGGAGCGGTGCTCATCGGTGCCCGGTTTGGTGGACCGCAGGTCGGTGTGGGGTTCCGCCAGAAGCTCAAGGTGACCGGTGTGTCTCACGTGTGGACAAAGTCGGTGACCTTCCTTCTGGGTTGGTGGCCAGTCACGTTTGCAACAGGCAAAGCTATTCATGTCTGGAAACCTATTTTACATTGCTATTATAATACATACAGAATTATGTTTTTTTTGGACAATTGCCTGTGATATAGTTGCCAGGCGAACACGCTGGCAACTATTTTACCCTGAAGTTAGTCCTGCATTGCATGCTTTGTCGATCTTGCCACTTGAAACACATCCGTGTGGACAGTAAACCCTATTTTGAAACGACTTCAACACCATGGTAGGTTCACATTGCCTGGTGATCCTACACGGGTCCTTTTGGGACCGCAGGCGGAGCCGAAGCCCAAACCCAAGCCGGCACCGAAGAAGGAGGAAAAGCCCGGGAGCCCGGCCGATGGTGCGCCTCTCGGCCCGGGGCAGAGCCATGGCGGGAGAGCCATGGATATCATATCTGTATAATGTGAGCTGTTCACTGCTGGCCTTCTCTTTTTGGTTCTTTTGTCGATTTACTGAAGGACTTTGCCAGCCAGGTGTATGTCCTTTATATGGTGATCAATTCTTTGGGGGTGTGCAGGTGCCCCTGGCCCACTCCCTTGTTCTTTGTGGCGATCTATTCTGATGTCTTTTCGAACCAATGAAAACAATCCCACGAAGGATAAAGCTGGGTGATGAACCTACTGCGGCAGGGAGCAGAACCTCGCAGAACCAAGGCCTCCTCAAGCATTGACGGTGACCGTGACCAGGCGAACCGGCTGTGCGCGGCGCTTCGCTCCGCTGCTCCGAAACGGCCCGCTCCGCCGTTTCCAGAAGTGAGCCCCTGGTCGGTTGGACCTGTTCATGTTTGGTGATCCACCCAGGTTACGAGGTGCCATGACAGCCGCATGATCGTGGGTGATCATGAAGCTGCGTTGGAACAACCACATGGATCAAGGATCATCAAGGCATGGCTGATGCCTGGGGATCCCTGAGGGATCCTTGGTCAAAGCTGATCGAATCTCTTGGAACCCACCTGTTTCTGATCCCAAGGAACTTTCCTCAAAAACTCTGCGGGCTGTCAGAAAATGACTTGTGTTAGACAGATGAAGGTGCCTTGGAAGTTCCAGGAGGTCCACGCGAACATCGGCACAAAGTGCCCCAAAGGAGTATTCATGAAGGGTACATTGATGGGACTTGGAATGGCGGCCTCACACCAGTGGCTAGAGTTTCCATGTGCCCAGTGGACTGAATCACGCATGAAAGAAGGATGACAAGGATTCCTCAAGAACCACAACCAGAGCCTGTTCACAAGCCAACACCCATTGCCAACACATCAGAAAAGACCCCAAGTGTCTCAATCCCCAAGGCCGGGCATGATTTTGCCATCCCTACTTCCCTGGATGGTTGATTTGGGTGAGAGGTTTGTCAATCTTGTTGCACCAATTCATCGGATGGACTCTTTGGACACCGACCGGCCAGGTTCAGCACATGGGAGGACGATGAGCCCCAGAGGTCCACGGTACGTGGGACGTGGGAGGACATCAGCCAGTGGTCTGGAACCACAAACCCAGCGACAGTCATCGATTCCTTGAGCTCACAGCAGTCATCGATGTCCAAGAACTTCATCAACTGTTAATGGAATATATATGGAATATAGACCATCCATGTATGGCCTATTTTGCCAACGTTGCGGTGGTTTCAGGGGTCTATGTAGGATTATTTAGGCAGCATTTAGGCATATATTCCATACATGGATGGTCGGGGATATATTAGATTATAGTATTTTGGGGCTTTGACTGAGGCATCAACATCCCAGGATGGAAACATCAGAGGAGGTTTGGAGGTGTTGCATGAATTGGCCACTGCGGGGGCAGTTGTCCTAGTTGTCCTGCATCAATCAGAGTTTCTTTCTGCACCTTTTGGTCCGGTTGGCTCTGTCATTCACAGAGAATTTGCTCGATTGCCTTGTTGGCTTGTTATTTTGCAATCCATTTGGCCTTTCTGTGCCTCAAGTCGTTTGCAGCCATCTCATTAAACCCTCATCGATCATCTCAATCAACCTCCGTCATGAGCAGCTCCCATGTTCCCTCCGTTCGGTCGGAGCAGCTGCATCGCCGCAGCTGCATCACGGGTGAAGCTCCGACGCGCGGGAGGCTCCGCCTGGAGCTGATGACCAATACGAAGGTGGCCGAGCTCCGCACGAAGCTCGGCGAGGTGCTGAACGCACGCGACACGCGACACGCTGACACGCGACAGACACCGAGCTCCCACGCGGCTGGTTGGCCGGTTGGGCGGCCATGTTCCTAGTAGTAAGAATGCTCCTAGTAGCGATGCCAGGAGCCCCCTAGTAGCGTCCTTGCTCCTAGTAGTAAGGCCAGGAGCCCCTAGTAGCTTCTTGTTCCTAGTAGCTTCTTGCTTGTACCATTCCTCACTTTTCTGTGTTTTTGGGCCAGTTGTGCATGCTCGACGACAAGGAGGTGAAAAAGATGAAACTGATCAAGAGGCCGCAGAGAAACAAACCGCTGCTCGTGTTGCGGAGTTCGCGGGCCGGTCGTGACCGGTAGATACTCCTTTTATCTCCTTTTGTATCCTTTTGTGACATGTTATGTTTTCTTTTGGGGGGGGATACCATGCACGTAGCAAACCGTGTTATACCCAGATAGAGGTTCTTCAATGATTCAATATACAGAAGGAATTTGATGCTCAGTATAGGGATTTTGTTTCTGTGTATATGGGTACTGCCAGATCGCAATTGAATAGGGAGCTACATTCAAGTTCACTTCATTGATGTTAATGTGGCCACGCCATTGGGGAGAGAATCTAAACAAGTCGTAGTGGATGCTTTGTATCTCTGTGCTATGCTATGTGCCAAGTATTTCTGTGCCACAAATGCTATTGTTGTGTCAATCTTTTTACAGATTTCTGGGACTTCCCAAGATGTACGTGGGCAACAAAGAGAGTCTGAGAATCTAATGGACATTTGGACGGTTCACATTCGATACTTTTGACCACCCACGCCAACGGCGACAAGTTTCTGATGTGACATGTTGAGAGGCCGTTTCCGCCTGTGAGCAAGTGCACAACCCAAAAGGCAAGCCCATGCGGATTCAGCTACCTGAGACTCATGCCTTATGTTGTCATCCCATTCACTGCAACACCGGCCGGTTGGAAACATGGTTTTATTAGATTTGATTGGCCTATGATGAATCATGATGAATCTACGGTGCCACATCCTGTCACTGTGGGTAGTAATGAATGTAATGAACCTTCAGGATCCTTTAGGTTTCTATTGCACACCCCCGACGGCAGTCGAGGAGTCCACAGGAACATAGGACATGACATGACAGACCTTCTCCACAGGAACATGGGTGTTCGTGATGAGCCGTTTGATGGAAGCTTTTAATGAACATGGACATTCATTCCACCCAAATGGAAACCCCATGGGAATCAGACCAATGGGGGCCTCCGTGAGCAGGGGAATCAGACCTGTCGGGGTTCCCATTCTCCAAAGAGCCGATGGAAGCCGTGGTTCTTCGACCCGACCGGACCCTCGTTGGAAGGCGATGAAACCCCACCAAACAGATACAGAACAGGGACTAATTAACTCCACTTTCAAGCCATTTTTCTTGCAGGGAGGCTCATGGCTTTTCAGTCCGAGCGTCATGGCGAGGCCACATAGTCACCCTCCTAGTCAGGTAGGACTCCTCCGTGTCCCGCTTTTGGAGGTCATGACACATCCCGTAGGACACTTCCATGTAAATGTATGGAGCATTTGCCTACATTGGGGATCATTGGGGTGTCTTTGTATTCAGAATAGGCATAGATAATCATATATATATATAGTCATATATATAGTCTCATATATATATATATATTTATTATATTCCATAGATCCATCGTGTCTGTGATTTTATGATTGGGGCCTCCCCTCCGGGTCAAACACCACGCTCGGATCCGCTGCGTTCTGAGCGGACCGCCCTCGGCGGTAGGAAGAAGGCGAGCTTCTTGACAGCTCAGGTGCGGCTCGGGGCGAAGAGGGGATGTGAGTGGATAAATATATATATATATAGAGATTTAGATGTTAACCAAGGTCAGTTTGAATCAATGGAATCAATGGTCAATGTGATGATAACCAATGTCAGTGGATGAAATATGTGTTGAAGAATGACCCATTTGGGTGGTGATGTTCAGAGATTTTGATGTTACCTCTACTTGGGATGATTGAACCCACTGACAAATATGTTTCAACTGGGTTGAGACCACCAACCAACAATTTGTTGCATGATGTTGCAATGTTTCCTAACTTTGTGTGAACCCTTCCCTTCCACCTTCAAGTCCAATTGAACCTGAAGGGACTCGTCACATGAATGCCAGTGATTGCCATGAATCATGAGGTGTCTCTTTGCCATCACAAAAGGTCCCAAGATGTCCCAAGGTTCTGAGGGTTTCTTCTTGAAGGTGATTGAAGTGCTTCAAAAAAGGGAACCCAGTCCTCAGGTTTTTGCAATCCAAGTGCGTCGGTGGCATGTACTTTGTTGTTTAGACGAGGTGTTGACCCACTAATTTATACAATAATATATATATATAACATATTATATATATTTATATATGTATATTCAAGTTATATATATATATATCCAAGATCCATACATGCCATAAACTTTTTCTCATTCTATTCCCTTCAAGCCAAGTCAAAAAGCATGGAGCCAACTGACCACTGGTTACTGACCACTTACATAGTGTCAAGTCTGTTTGACAGACATCTTTCTGATTCAGAGTATATACCTATGGCACATCACAGGAGACAAGAACGTTTATCATACTAGGTATGTCGGTATGTGTTTTTAATCTGACAATTGTACATGCATGTTTGCATATACAGTACTGCTTTCATAAAATCCAGCAGGGTCGATCCGGAGTCGAACCCTCCACGAGTTGTTACACTTTTTTTTCTGCACTGTAGGTTCCTCTACAAATTGGGTTGACTGGGTTGACAGATTGGGTCGTGGACTTCTCCTTCGCAGGAGACGGAGAACGTCTCCAACGAGATTTTCGCGCACAACATCGATAAGCACGGAAGCTCAGCTTCCTGGCCACGGTCAAGCTCACTCAGTGGGCCTCGGACAGGGAAAAGGCAGGTCATCCGATCATTGGAAGGTCATCCCAGGTATGTAATGTGTGCTGACTTCTTATTTGCATTACATGAATAATTAGGTGACAAGGCAGAGCCGTAGGCAATCGCAAGAAGAAGTAAGTCATCCCAAATTACTTTTGAAAGTCCGCTTCAGGGCCGATCTTGGTCACGAACAGAGCCTCATTGCAGCTCCCAGAACGGCCTTTTGAGTGGTGGTGAGCAGAGAGTAGGTCTTTTTTGATCGGATCGGAGACGCCTCGGTATAAGGGCAACATCATTTTCTTCGGTAACTGAGGCGGTTCCAGTTTGTCATGATGTGGGTTGATGCATTAACGTGTATTTGTGCACCATGGTGGACCAAAAATGGCATATGAATTATTGAATCAATGGTTTCCACTGATGAGTCTCATCAAAATCCGATGTTGCTCTGCACACTTTGAATATTTTTGATGCGCTTGTCTTTGTGGGAAATGCAGGCGCAGTAGTCAAACCTTGATAGAAATCCACAAGACCCCAGAAACATTAATGGAGCCCTGTCTTCAGGTCATTTGCTTGATGTTACTCAAAACTTGGAACCACTGGACAACGCTCACTGGAACATCCAAGTTTACGTCTCATGAAACAAAACCAACCGAGTCCTCGATACCAAGAAACTGGTCGTCCTAATTCGAAGGCCACCCAGATTTGGTCGGCTTTTTGGTCGACCAACGGAGCGACCGAGGTGGCCTACGACGTAGCCGCTGAATTCGTTTGGGGCGACCGGGCGAGGTGGATCCTGGTGTTTATCCGCTATCAAGTTGCTATCCTTTGTTTTTTACGGAACCACATTTGTGACCAAACTGCCTGATATCCATTGAAGGGCGTTCTTCACGCGAAAAACGATGGAGACACCAGACCATCTGGCTTTTGCGCCCTTTTGAGCCATGTTTTGCTGGGGCTCATGCTGTTTTCGGTCTCCATGACCGCAGCTGAGCTGGCGTTTAAGATTGATCTTGCATGCCCAGAATGCCCAGGAAGGAGCATACGAAGACTAGCCAGATGCTGAGGTGTTTAAAAGTTTTAGACAGCAGAACGACCTTCCAAGTTGGTTGCGAGATGTTTGTGATCACCCAATCTTCGATCAACAACAGACCTGGCTCCCGTTTCGCCGCTGCTCATTGAAGGTGCCCACCTGGGCAGATTCGATCAATCTCTGCTTGGCATCGATCCGTTGCTCGACCATAGATCCAAACCCAACTCCGAGGCATTCGTCGTTGCCATCGTGCGACGACCCCAGTGGGGACCCCATGGGACCTTCACCTAAGATCTGGATGAAGATCAAGAAGGTGCTGGCCAATGTGGACTCTTGTTTGATAAACCTCCTCCATTTGGATTGAACAATCTCTTGAGTGAACTTCATGATGAGGGGGGTTACTAATCAAGAGTCTCCATCAGTTTCACATTTTCTAGCATATAGGTGATACTCGTATGGCGCCCCCCTAAAGGCCCTAACTGCTTCACATTGTGGCCATCACATGCCTGTCACACCAGGTCATGGGGCCGACCCTCCAAACCACCCACATCGATGCACGGCCTGCTTTGGGACGTCTGAACCAAGACGTGTCCCTCTTCCGTTGGGCTGCCGTCGAGGTTCCCGTCGGAACCGCCGAAGCCGTCCAGCGCGGGTTTCAGGACCCGTCACGGCAATTCTTCGCCGGCGATTGTAAAGTTGTCGCCCTACAAGTGCTGAGTTGCTTCACACACGATGTGTTGCTAGCAACCGTTTGGATCAAGAGTGATACCAAGAGATTGAAGAGTCCAGCAATCATACAATCATCATATATATAATTTGCCAGTGAATAGCAGCATTAATTCAAGTTATTATATGTTGTTAACTGTTATATATATATATATATGAGTGTTTCTTAGTTTTTTTGACCACACTATATTATACAGTGCTGCCAATCCTTTCAAGGGGAGGAGTTTGGCAATTTGGTTTTATGGTTTTTGCTTATCTTGGTCTCAACTGAGGGGTTGGTTCTAGTTTCAACCTGACCCATTTAGCATTTGTTGGCGTTTTTGACGCAACGGTCAGTGAAGAGCTCAGCTCCAAACCGGCCCAGAGGACGCGCAGCGACCCGTCTCGGGCCAACGGGGACATCTCCAGAGACGGGGGGGGATCACTCCCACCTTTTCCCGCCAAATGGCAACGGAGTGGTGAACTCTAAATGTTGCCTGCCACCCATGAGAGCTTAAAGACTCTCCGGGGTCAAAGATGACACCCGAAGAGTTCGGGAATTCCACATGTTCCGCTGTATCTTTCGATGTGCACATGGCAAACGCCACGCCCAAAAAAGCAGCGCTGTAGATGTGTGTGTGTGTGTGTTGGTATGTTTTGTTGGAGGAAAATCATGGTGTGGGGTCACAGTCAAAAGGCCCTTGAACATTGAGTGTCGAGCTTCTTTGGTTGGGCAGCCGACAGCACTTAGTCAAACATAACAATTGGCCGCAGTCAGTAGGACCACCGAAGACCATGTTGAACACATCTATACATGCACTATTTGGCAATGGCTCAAGTTTTAGCCATGTTGGATCAGCCACTTCCTTTAGGGCTGGAGCAATGGAGATTATATCCGTTGCAGGTGCCCTTCTCACCCAGCTTCATGAAGAAGAATTGGGCTACATGGTGGGGAGTGGAAAATATGTTAGAGATTTGAAGAGGCTCATTGCCACAAAGATTGGATACTCAAGATTTCGACTTAGACTCTTGAGCGAGGAGATGGGTGAGCTACAGGATGATATGCCTGTCAGACCACTACCAAGTTTGAAGTTAGTAATCTTGAACTATTGTGCGCCTGAGGAGGCCAATTGACAGACACTACACCTTGCGTGTGAGAACAATCAAGTTGTCGAAGTTACAAGCTTGCTTCAGAAACCACTGAATCCTAATGGGACAGGTGCAGACATTGAACCTCCACCTATGCTTCTTGCTGCAGAAAGGGGCCATTTGGAGGTGGTGCGGCTGTTGCTCGAGGCTGGAGCTGACCAGAACGCAGCAAGGCAAGATGGGGCAACCGCCTTGA
>CAXAMN010013558.1:419504-431776 GCA_963970005.1 Durusdinium trenchii | reverse complement strand
TGCGGGTGTTGCTCGAGGCTGGAGCTGACCAGAACGCAGCAAGGCAAAAAAACAGAATGCTATTTGGGCAATAGTTTGGGCAATGTATTCACAACAGTAATTTGCTTTTGTTTGGTGTTGACGGCGGGCGGTTTGGTCTCAGTCAAACTGAGACGGGGCGGTGAGGCGGTGACGGGGCCCCAAGTCGGGTGGAGAGAAGTTTTTGATTGTCATGAGGGAGATTCTTCACATGTTAGTAACAGGTGCCACGCTAGTAGTAACAGGTGCCTTACTAGTAGTAACAAAAAGCTAATATTGTTTGCATTTGTCATGCCAGCAGATGTATTAGCAGGTGATTCGAGTGAGATTCCCACAAACTGCCACGACCTTGATGGACAGGTGGCATGATTAGCTACATAGTCTTGAAGTCCCTTAGCACCAACACGTGATGTTTGTGGCAGGGGCTGCGGCAAGCACTCAAGTCCCTGCCATCTTTCAAAACCTGAGCACTCAGGGGCACCAGGCACACCGACCGGCGCCGACGGACCCACGACCGCGACCGGCCGGTTTGGCCCCGACCGGTTCGGAGTCCTGGCGGCCAATGAAGCTTCTGGGCTCGGAGTCCTGGGAGAAGACGGAGCGGCTTCGGGACGGGAAGATGGACACGTATTTCGTGGGGAGTAAATGTTAACTTTCTATAAATGGTCTAAACATGTCTTAGATATGATATATAGGAGACAACCATGCATGGACTTCTATATGGGGATATCAATGAGTTGTTCATGTTTGTGCATCATTTGTCAAGATCCAAGAGAGCACCCAGATCGGGTGGGGTTGCACACTGATCCACAAAAAAACACTCCTTAGAATTCCTGCGCGTAAGAAGTGGTCGGTGGTCAAAAAGAACATACACCCACTTACCAAATTTGGCTGATTGTTCATGTGAACAAATAAACACTCGTTTCAAATTCTATGGGTTCCTCATGGCATCTCTCATTCTCAAGAAATATGTTGTGGTTTGATTTTGCGTGTCCAACCGTTTTTTTTGCTTTACACCTGAAACGAGCTAGCAGCTATTAGGTGGAGGCCATTATTACTAGGAACAAGAAGCTACTAGCAGCTAGAAACTTCCTTGGGAATCGTTTCACCTGTAACAATAAAGCTCTTTAGTAACGTACGTTTGCACTTTAATTTGTTTGTTCGAAGACTTTCCAGGCTTTGAGTGTTATCCCACCGGAGGGGAGGAGTTTCGAGGCCGGTCAGATGCGAATCCTTTGGATCGTAAGGGGCAGACCCTCATATGGATGGTTCTGGGTCTTAAATCTCTAGGTTTGGAGGGACCAATGGACCGCCGCCATATTGGAATGCCTGTTTTGAAGGATCAACAGGAACTCTTCACCCTGTTTCCCACTCAGTCATTTTGCTGTGCCAAGACCATAGGGTACGGTGTATTGGTGATTCCTAGCATATATATATATATATATAGTTGGTAGCTGTTTTCGCCTCTTTTGGGGGGCATTTGACTGGAATGGGAATGAACAAATTTCCACACGTTTGGAGGGAGTCTCACTTCAGTTAGAATTTTGGGACTTTTGCAAAGGAGATCCAAGCTACATACTGTACTGCCACTCTACGCAATACCAACAGGTGTAGGCAAAACACCTTCTCAGGATCATGGGGAGCCAAACCTTACGCGGACTCTCCGAATCTTTATGGCACCTGGTCCCATGTGTGTTATGCCAGTCCCATGGACGCGTCGGTGTTGGAAGGTCGCCCAGGTCGCCGCTCCCCCCAGGCCTCGGTTTGCTCACAGCACTCCGTACTCCGGGGGCGGCGGGGGGTCTCAGTACTCCCTGGTTTGCGACACCCGAAGGACCACAGTCGTTGGTTTGTTGTTGGACCACAGCGGTGGGATGCGGTGGGTGGAGAACCCAAGAACCAGAATCATACTTCATGCAGGAAGAGAGTGTTGGTAACAGTTTCTCTCCAAAACTAAGTTATAGCATGTTAAGTTATATATCATTGTAACACTCTAAATTTGTGGTGGAAACTCCTTTGCCGGAATTCCACTGTGATCCCCTGCAGGGTTCTAAGGGCAAAGAGTTAAAGGTCATGTCTTTGCAGGCTTGTTACCAACTTTTGTCCTGTCTCTGTATGACATGGTTGTCGGCGAGTCGGCGGTGGTTTTCATTCTTCATCTATACATGAGCACAGTTGGCTAACAAGAAAGTTGCAGTGTTTTTGCGGCTATTATGTTGCCCTGTTCTTTGTTGGGGTGTGTAAAGTACTATACCCAGAATTCGAGAGTAATCGGCAAGCTATGTTGGGCTACAAGGTAGCCTTGGCCTACTTGACTGGTTTGGTATGGTTTGGTGGATGGATAGGACCTATACTGTATATGAAAGGGCACAGGTGACTGTGTCACCATCGTCTAGTCTAGTGGTCTTCAAGACAAGGTATCGAATGTGTTTTTCCAGCGTGGAATCCTCGCGGAAGATTCCGAAAAGCTTCGAAAAGCTTCGGTTCTGAATGACCGAAAGCTTCGATCATGATATCCGATCCATTCAACATCATGCAACTAAAAAGTTGTCAAAGAAGTTCTGAACACGATATGTGTTCGAACATGTTTCTTTTTGATCCGTTCAACGATATCCATCGAGACACGAAGGTCCGTTCAACGAGACACGAAGGCGGATGGATGGACACGTGATTGGGGGTCGGAGAAAGGTCCAAGTCCAACGAGGGGGGTATTCAGCTCGTACTGTCGGGGTGAAGACTTGTGTATCAGGAGATCTTTCATGACCTGTTTGTCCACTTTGCCGTGGATGTTTCCACATGTTTCGCTCCAAAAGGCAATATGCAAGAGCCGATGCCTTTCCTCGATTCAAGGTGAGCTTGCAGCATGTCCCGCAGACCGGGAATGACTTCTTGAGGAGACCAGCAGGCGCAAGGCGCTCGGAGATGAGGCGATCAGCCCCCGAAGTTGAAGGAGATCGCCGTATCTGGCCAAGCGTTTGGAAGACTCCATGTTGGCTTTTATGCATGGTAAATGGAGTATTAGAATGGATTTAGGGGATGTTTTGTGGCTTGAAGCGACAGAGATGGGAGAACATACTGTCCAGTTCTCTCCTACGTTGTACTTGGTATCAATGGGTTCATTGGCAGGCCCTATCATATGTGATGCCACGTCGCTCTTGTTTGACAAAGGCTTGCCAAACGCCTTTGTTGGGTAAAACAACATCAAACATATGTTGATTGTTGGACATTCCAAGACATGGCTGGTTCTCATACGAATACATGGTTTCTCACTTAACTCATCACTTCTGCTTCGTTCACTTGACTTTCCAGACCCAAAGCGTGCCGCAAAGAAGCCCAAAGATAGGGTGTGTCCCAGTAAGCTAGTAACAGTCGGCAAAGGGGACCATCACTATTCTTGAGGAAGGCCTGCAACCTGACCATCTTTCATGGGATACCCAACCCATAGATAGTGCCGTGCATTAACACCAAATGAATGGTTCTGGTGCATGTTTGCTAGGGAATGGTCACCGCTGTGACAACGCACCGTATCGGTTCAACAGGTAGGTCATGTCGTGACCGGTCACCGGCGACGTTTCTCGCTGCACGGCCGAAGAAACGCAGGTGGTGGCACGAGGGTGGCACAAGCCCCAAACGTAAGTAGTACTCTGTAAGTAGTACTTTTTGACACACCCCAAACGTTGGAGCCATTCTGGGGTAGGATATCCTGGATAAAAGGAATTTGGACCATGGCATGTCAACCACTCACTGTGTCAGGAGCTCTTCCATGCTGCAGCTGTCCTCGATGGAAATGAGGCGCTGGCAATGCATTGCTCCGCGGATGGTGTGCGCCGGGGGATATATAATATGTGCGTTTTCCACTGACATGGTCCGTGATCTTTGGCAAAATCACTTCGTATTGCAGGTCAGGGCGAGTGAAAGTGCTGAAGTGAACTGATTCGTGAAAAGAAGAAGCACCCTCCTCCATCCCCCACAAGGTCGGGGTGACATGTTCATCTTGGGGCAGGATCTACCTGCCGAAGGTGGTATACGGTTTGCTGGCTCCACACCGAAGGGGTTGGAAATCACAGGGCTGTGAGTCAAATCCCGGAAATCTCCCCGTGGGGAACTTCTCCTCCCGTATGTACTCTATTCTTTGACCGGGGGTTAGGCACAGGGTGCATGGGTTTTGACCTACACCCACATCTTGTGGACAACTCACTAACTCTCTCTCTCTCTTTTTTTTGTTCTCTCTCTCTCTCCGATGAGTCTCTTCGGATGTTGTTTGGAAATTTTGATGTCAGACTAATCTTTGAGTCATATCAATTTGAGCCATGAACATCCATGAGCCATGACATGAGCCAGCCATGGGCCTTTGGCCTCTCACGGTCAAACAGGCCGTCGTCTGTTTGACCTGTCCGCCCGCTTGTTGAGCACGAATCCGGCGCCCGCATGTGCCTGCATGCGCCCGCCTTGGCCGCGTCTGCGAGACCCCGCAACGTAAATCCGGTGTTTGGCTCTGAGCCGTCTCTTAACTTCTAAACCCAGAAACCAAGGGAGAGGCCAAATCACACAGAAAGATGTGCCTTCCCATCTCGTCCGTGGGACTCACCCCCGTTCGTGGCAGGTCCCACACCATGAGCCCGGGCGCCCAAAGCGGATGACCTTGGACGTCAAGCCTTGGACGTCAAGTCGCGTGAGTCGTACACACTGGAAGAGATGTGTAAAACTACCAGGACGAAACGTGCTGTAATGAACAACATGTTTGACGTGAAGAAAACAGGGACATGACTCATTGAATGGGCTGAATTTATATCACATGTACCCCTATGAACCAAAGCACTCGTTAAACTGGTCCTTAACTAAAGGCCTACTTTTACTTTTGAAAGAACGTACTTTACTTTGTCTAATCACGACTCCATTAACATGCTAGCACAGGATTTGCATGAGTGTTCATACGTTTTGCAGGTGGTCATGGCATGTTCAAGCTGAATTTTTGCAGCTGGTCGGCATCATGCATGTCCGACATATGAAAAACATGCATGGATAGAAGGATCCATTGATAAACATGGATAGATCACTGATCAACTGTCTAGATTCCATGAATATAATAACATCATAGCACCACATCCCCGCCCTTCGTTGCCCTGTCGTTTTGGCCTCGCGCATGGATGAAACGCGCTCTTGGGAAGAGACTCTCGGCTAGCATCTGGTGATAAAGCTACAGTTTTTGAGGGCTTTTGGGGCTGGATTGCCAGCACTTCCCTGCAACAAGGAGCCTACGAGAAGAGAGTGGAGGTCGTGTCGGATGAAGAAGGTGCCTTTTGCATGGATTTGGGGACAATTCGTGTGTGCAACACGTTCCCTACAAGTCCAAAGACCCAGTAAAGCCTCCTTAATTATTGGTTTTGTGTGACCAGCCCCAGTAAAATGAGGTCTTTGACTTGTAGGGACGTTGGATTGGACGATGTATGTTCGCAGGCTACTGCTCATGCGAGCGGTTCATAATCATGAGACAATTTACGCTAGCTGGGCCCCAAGTTGGCCCCAGTGCACTTGCAGCTGGAATTCCCGCAGCTGTGGTGGGTAGGATTTGAGCGAGGCACAGTGCATGCCCTCCTCAGAACTCTTGGGTGGCTGTTCCTTCAACCAAAATGTACTGTGAAGTACCACGTCCCACAATGGCAATTTCCTACGACTAGCTGTTGTCCTTTGGATTGCTGCCATGCCTGATTCCCGCCCGCGGGATGCAGTGGTGGATGTGCTGAAGGCTCGCTTTTTCATTGGCCTTTATGGCACTTCAAAAAATATGGCGCTTGAAATCATGATCCCTTTTTTTATGGGGTTCCTTCTGGCACAATACCCCCAGCACATGCACAGGAATTCTATAGAGATCGACTTGCTGATGGCTGGAAATGGATTCGGGTGGAGCGCCTTTGCAAAGAGAACAACATCCCGAACTATCGAATGATGCGTGACTTGAAGAAACATCGTGCAACTGGGCCCAAACTTATTTGGGATCTTGGGCTTGTTTGGACGTCCCACCACTGCGGTCCCACCACCCCACCACCCACCACTGCGAGGAAGCCCGGCTGACCTGCGCAGTGTGCAAGGGACAAAGTTCTTCACTAGGGGCAGGTTAGGAAGAGGATCTGGTTTATTTCTGGTTGTCTTTTTTTCTTTTGGCAGGTTGGAGTACCAATTTCTAGCTGGATGGAATCCACCTGGACTTCCGCTGAACAAATTTGTTTCAGCTGTTCGGTCACCTGGTCAAGGGATGGAATCCACCTGGACTCCTGAGCTGAACAAATTTCAGCTGTTCCCAATGTGGGGGGAGGGCGTACTCCAAAAGGGGTCACCCGGCCAATGAACCTAATCGAAAATACAAATTCTGTTCAAACAGGTGCCAGCTAGTGCCACTGCTAAGATGCCATGCAATTTCAGCTTCGTTGACGTGGACAAGAAGGGCGTCACTGGAAAGGGGCTGAGGGGCGACACCAACTTCGTGTTCTTGCTGGACTGGCTGGGTGTCTTCGGCTTCAACAGAACAACTTCCAAAGAAGTGTCCGTTCCATGGATCAATTCATGGGAGGCTTTTTGCATTGACGCGGGCCGGCTTGCACCGACAGAGGGTCAACGAATTTACAGCCACTTTGGACTGTACATGCAGACCATTTCCACAAAGAACTCCTGGGACTAGTACTCATATATTGCACATTGGATGCACGGTACATGCGCAATGGGGTGATTGGACTGTCGTGTATGCTCAGGCTGACCCTGATCAATGGGTACTTCGGTGGAACACCGGATCAAGTGAGTATCTCGGAGCTTTTGCGTGTGGCTTACGAGGACTTTACATCTTGGAGGAAGTCAAAGAAGATTCCTTGCTCGCAGCGGATGTTCAAAGCATCGCAGGTGGATCGTTTGGCCCACGGGGCCTTCTGGCTGCGAAGGCATGGAATTCCAGAATACTTCTCCAATGGCTTCATGAGAGTGCAGTTCAGGCTGCCACGTTGCAGAATTTCGATAGCGCTGGAGGGCGCATGTTGGGGGTATGGCTGGCTGAGGAGGTTCGCGCAGGTTGCAGGGCATGGCCTACTCCAAGTGACACCCCATTCTTGTTTTTGGAGCCATTGGCGTGGCAAAGTGTCAAGCGTACTGATTTTTGTCATGCTTCATCCCAGGCATGCATGCTAGGGGCTCCTGGCATCGCTACTAGGGGCTGAAGGACGCTACTTGGTGGGCTCTGTGAGTGTGGGTGAGGTCATTTTCGGTGCGTGCTTTATCCTAGGCATGCACTATGTACTTGGTATGGGCTCTGTGAGCGCGCTGGAAGGATCTTGCAACTTGGCTGCAATATATTGATCGATCGATATTCCATACAGCCGCTTTCCGATCACATTGCATGAGCAGTGTCTGTGAGTTTTGCCAGTAGTGGCCATGCACATGCAGATTTGAGGACCGCTGCAGAGGCCCAAGCCATTCATGATGCGGGGCTGTCCTTTTGCAGATTGCACCTCATGCTGACAAGGCTAGCTATCAGGCAAGAGGATTGTTCAGATCGTTCTTCAAGTCCTCGAAGTTTACTGGCGCTAGTTCGTGGTCGAAGGTCTCAGGTTTTCAGTGCTACGATGCTCTTACTTGTGTGGGTGAAAAGAAATCGCTCTTAATACGTCTGCAAGATTGCAGCAAAACATGTGCATTAGGCCGAACACTTTTTCAAGAGTTGGAACGATATAGAGGCCCACCCAGACCTGATGGCAATGGGTATACATGCAAATTTGTTTTGAAGTTCTTCTGCCAGAACAAGGGAACTCGTGGGAGGGACACTACTGGCAGACTGTGTCCATAGATTTTCATTGATTTGGATTGAAAATAATTGATTCAATTTTTTCAATGAAAATCAATGAAAATCAATTAACACTGATTAGTATGGGCTGGAAGAAGACTTCTGGGCTAATTCCATGTCTACTCAAAAGGGTTCCCTCTAATGCTGTGAGCCATAGATGGAGCTACTAGAATCATGGTTTTCACTAAGAATGGGCAGGGTAGGGCTTTGCTGGCTTGACGTGAGCCTGGCCTTTGCAGCCTGATTTTGCACAGGGTAGTAGACCAGTTGGCTGAACTCCAGTGCTGTGAGTGGCCATGGGTGGAGGAAGCCACAGGAAGAAGAAGAAGCAGTTCAGCTGCAAATGTTGTAGCCAATGTGATGCTTCCAAGCAGTCTTTAATAAAATCACATGTTTTATTTTTGGCCTTTGTTTGTCCAGAGGGTGCAACTTGTGCAAAGGCATCACTCCAGGTCACCTCCCTCTGACAGGAGGCAACTTGACCAAAATTGGCAGTGCAACAAGCAGGGCAACCAACAGAGGCACCACAACAAACATTGCAGGCAACAGAGGCAGCACAACCAGCAGGGCAGCCAGCAAAGGGATCACAACAAGCAGGGCAAGCAACAGAGGCATCACAACATACAGGGCAGGAAACAGAACCACAAGCAGGACAACCAGCAGAAGCAGCTCCAGTAGCAGCAGCTGCACATGACCCTCCTTTGACAGTGCCTGGGAGTTTTCAATGTTTGTTTTCCTATTTATTTGTAATATTTTTGTTCTCTTGGCAGTGTGGTTTCTGTTTTAGAGTGGGACAGCTTCACCAGAGGAAGGGGCGACTAAAGCAAGAGCTGCTGGTGGTGGAGGACCAAAACTGCATTCCACACCATCTTTGCTATCTGAGCTGGAAGGTCCAGGGTTCAAGTTCATTCTGAACCACAAGGGTCACAGATTTACTGTGAATTTTGGGAAGAAGTGTGGGACCAGTGCTCACTGGATTGGGCAATGTGCCCAACATTCTTTTAGCAGGTCATTTGACAAAAATAGTGCTTCAGATTGGATTTCCAAATTGAAGCAATGCCATGACTGGGCATGGCAGAAATGGTCCCTTGGATTGGATCTTCAAGAACTACACCCACCTGATGTGGTGGGGCAAGAGCCTGGTCAAGTTTCAGATGCTTTGATTGATAGGCTTGAACAAGCCATCTCAGAGCTTCCAGCCAAGACCCAATACACCAGGACATGAGAATGGAAAAAGATTGCATGGGGTACTTGCTGCTGATGTTGTGTTGTTGTTTCTGGATGTGTTTTTTTCCAATTTGTGTTGTTCTTTCTGGAGATGTTTCCAATTTTTTTTAATGAAGTTCAATTTTCTATGTCAATTTTTTCAATGAAGTTCAATTTTCTATGTCAATGTTTTCTTATGTTTTCAATTATTTTCAATTAGGATCAATGAGATTCAATTATGTTCAATTATGCTATATAGCTGGGACAATAGGTGAATAGTATCCCTCTGATTAGTGTCCAACATGAGATGATTGAGAAGTGCGCAGGCAGCAGCGAGTGGCATGGTTGCTGAAACCGAAGCTTCACATGTACAAGCATGTCATCAAACGAACGCTGCATTGGCGAGTCTTGGCTTAACTGGATGCTGATTTCAAGCTTGGTGTTGAGATCTCATGAGCTATTTGCCAAAAAGTGAGACCTGCTGAAGGTCACAATTCACGCCACTGGTCCTGCTTTAGCGAAGAAGATTCGATTGGAGTCCTGAAACACGTTGCTCGTCATGTATCTGGTGCTCAGAGCGAGCAGTATCTCTGCAAAATTGCCCGGCTCAGGCCCTGTGAACGATCAAATTGTGTACAATTCATGTGCATTTGCTTGTGAGTATGCATGAAAATATACTTCGAAGTATATATACGCATATGCAGATATCAACTGCTGGCCAGGCTGAAAGTAGCCAAGAAACGGATGAGAAGGACCTACAATTTGCTGCAAAAGTAGCAGCTGCAAACTGATGTTGAATTTGAGACTATTTTTGCAAGATTGTGTTAAGATTTTGTCGGCTTTTGCTGCAGGATTGACATGGTCGCAGCCTGGAATCGATGAGAAGTGGAGCTTGCTCGGAGAGAGTGCCAGAAAAGTGATCGGAAAGCGGCCGGTTAGTGAAAGTAGTCCGCGATCGCATGGTACACGTTAAACTAGTCTCCCGGGTCCGCAGGGTACATTTATATACAGTTATATGGCTTTTGTGTGCGGTCTCTAGAGTATAGTCGCTGGCAGTTCTGTATGCATGCGCTCTTCAACCAATGGTCCTGGTGATACATCCGGTGAATCACGGATGATGAGATGCGGTGCCGATGTTTTGGGGGACGTAGGCCCACATACCAGGGACCACCCATGCTTATAACACACCAGGACGCGAAGCACCACACCTCTTATTACACCACTGGGAAGGGCAATACTGACCAGTCCATTCCCATGGTCCGTTGGGGGACATTCATTTTATCTATCTTATAGAACCCGTACGTACGACAGAATTGTCAAACAGGTGGACACGAACCGTTTTTAGTTTGAAGTAGATGGTAAGACTTTACAATCAGCACAGGGGGTTGCAAATTAAGATCATAATAGATTATTTATATATATATGTATATTATGAGCTTATAATGATATCATATATAGAGAACCCTAGCAAGATACCCTGTGTCTATACCCCCATATATAGTAGCACACAGCGCGACACGCCTCAAGCTGCCACCATTGAAAGGGATGCCAATGTGAAACAGAATCGCCGGAATCGCCATGATAATTCTTGCTGGGATGAGCCAGATTGAGATCACTTGCTAGCAAACATATTACATACATGCATGATCATGCATGTCTCATGTTGTTCTGCGTCTCATCCAACGAAGGACACCGATGCCTGGACCGTTTCCGCTGAACCGCCCAGGGCGCCTCTCCAGGCGCTGGAAGCACGCCCCAGCCCCGAGACCCCGAGACCGACCGAACTCGGCGAACTCGGTGGGTGTGGAAAACGGTGGTTGAAAGTTGTTGCAACATCTTGTTAAAGTTTTTGCAACATGGTGGCAGACAAGTGTTGTTGAAGAGTTTGCAGAATCTTCATTGTGGCGCCTTTGACCAGTTGTACATGTTACAAGTATTTACAACTGTTACGTTTGCAGTAGTTGTATAATACATGTTTACGGCCGTACTGGTAGTCGAAGACTGGAGTGTTTGAAGGTCAAGGCAGGATGATGATCATAGAGTTGAAATATGGGACCTGCAAAAGGATGGCGAGAATGGTTCTGTAATATATGCACTGCTACATGGGATTGGGCTACAGTGCCAGACATGTCACTTTGGTGATCAAGAATGATCAGAGTTGTGAGTAATGCCCCTCAATTCTTGGATTGTGATTTCAATGTGTCGAATCAATCCATTATGAAATCACCACTGCGGGTGCGCGCAGATACTTTTGCCATCCTTTGCCCCATGGTTCTTGTGATTCGCCCGCCACAAAATGAGTACTCTAATTTGCTAGATTGTGAGATGCCTTTGTGCCAAAGCTCACTCTTTGCAGAACAAACCCGCGTGGTGTGAAAAAAGAACCGACCCAAATCCTCCCAAACCCACCACTGTTAGGGTTGAAACATGTCGAAACCGACCACTGCGGTCGGGGTGGTCCGAGGTTCGGTTGTCTCCAACGGCCCAGGCACATCCTGCTTGGTCCGAGCCCTGTAGGCCAGGCGAGATGTCGAGTGGAGCATCAACGGGCATCGCGACGAGCACACGGAGCGATCGGAAGCGACGAGCACACGGGGCTCCTGGCCTTACTAGGAACAAGGACGCTACTATAGGAGTTTTTTCCTTTGGGGCATTCGTTTTGTTCACGTGACCTGGACCTTGGTGTTCAGCCGTCCCCAGGCAGCTTCCCTTGGCTGAACGCCCCAGCTGCGAGCGCCAGGCGCCAAATGGGCGCTCCGCGGGACTCGGGGGACCACTGTTCCAGCAACGAAGTGGTCACTGGGTGGTTCTTTTCAACCGGCTTATTTATGGATATGTCAATTGAACTAGGAGCAAGGACACTACTAGGGGCTCCTGGCCATACTACTAGGACTACTACTAGGAGCAAGAAGCTACTAGGAGCAAAGGGCATCGCTACTAGGAGCAAGGAGTCTACCTTTGGTTTCTAGAAGTTTCAGATACTCTTACTTTTGGCCTTTACTTGGGATGACTGATCCCACTGACCAATATTTTTTCCCAGTGGGTTGAAACTACAAGCGAACGGGTCAGAATCGGCCGTTTGTGTGTTCCACGGTCGGCAGCGGTGACTCGTGACTCGTGAGACCGGACAAAAGCATCCCGATGCCCTTGTTACTAGTAGCTTCTTGCTACTATTACTAGTAGCTTCTTATTACTACTAGTAAGGCACCTGTTACTAGTAGCG
>CAXAMN010013558.1:369794-419494 GCA_963970005.1 Durusdinium trenchii | reverse complement strand
GGCACTTGTTTCTAGTAGCTTCTTATTACTACTAGTAAGGCACCTGTACTAGTAGCGTGGCACTTGTTTCTAATAGCTTCTTGCTACTAGTAGTAATGCACTTGTTACTAGTAGCGATGCACTTGTTACTATGCTTTGGTCCATTTTGTTGGACCTGTGCACTACGGCGATTTTTGGACGTCTTTGTGCGGTCTATGGCTTCTGCTTCCTGCCAGGATGCTTGCACTTGATTGGGAGTTCCCAATATGTCCACAATATATGTCCAATGAAAGTGGGTCTTTGTTCACTAGAACGCTCCCGGCAGGTGGACCGAGATCTTCTCAATGAGAAGGGATGGGTCGGGGGGCTAAGATGAGGCTTTGAGCTTTGGTTGGAGATAGTTTGGGTCATGTGATCTATCTAATGGATCACCCCAACGAAACGGCGGATTTGTAGGTCCAGTAGGTCTCCACATGCCTCCCCTTGAACCACCAATGAGCCCAGACTCTACGGCTGGGATGCCTGGGCCCCCCACAAAGAACATGCTTTAAACGTAAAACAGAAACAAACAACAACATCCAAGCAACCACCCCGTCACTTGTAACTTAAAAAGCTCTAACCTGGTCCAACCGAACGACCGGCCGATTTCAAGTCCTCGTCCTCAAGGTCCAAACTGAGCCCCGACCAGCGCGGCTCCGCGGCGCGCGCGCGGCGAGCATCAAGCTGAAGCACGACTAATGGGCCAAACCAAGCGCTGGCGATGCAGACGACTTTCGGTTTCCGTTGAATTGAAGGTGAGTGGGTTTCCTGGTGAGACAATGTGGGACATATCAAATCGTAGAATCATGTAAAGCATGGCAAAACATCTAATTCAGAACTGTTTGGGTCATGAACACACGCGCGTTTGGGTCGGATGATGAAGAAGTGAGGCCAGACTCGGTCAGACTCGGTCGAAACACCGATGCTTTGACGTCGTGGAGGCATCCCACTTCGGATTTGGTTGGAAAGCCGATGTTTGGAGACTCAAAACTGAAAGGCCGAAGTCTTCGAGCTGTGGAAGTCAAGATTCACCTGCCAAACATACACTTAAAGGCTCCATTGAATAGAAGTTGCTCCGAAAGGAAGTGCATATGGCATCATATGGCCATGATGTTCTTCTCTCGCCGCTCAGGCTCCACTGACCCGGGCAGAGGGGATGCTTTTTGCGCATAGTACACACATGGCACGCAGGGCTTTGCCCCACAGATCTGACCGTTGCGCATGACCAGAAAATCACATCACAACATCACTCAGTTCACATCACTCACATTGGGTGTCACACCTCAGGCTGACCGAGGGGTCCAAGTCGGGTGACGGCGGGGAACGGCGGGGCGGAGAAAACGCCATGGCGGATGATGAGAATGCCCGGGGGCCGAAGAGAGAACCGGTTTGTCTCGACAGGCCCTGGGGGGAGTGGTTGCCTTGAAAGGGATCTCGAACTGGGAAAACAAGTCTGGTAGGAGGTGAGTGCACATTCCTGTGCCAGACTCTTTCAGCTTCTTTGGGGTCTATATAGGCGTCTGCCACAGAAAACCCCTTGGCATTGCATGAGCTGCCCAATCCAGAACTCCATGTCTTTGGCCTTCGAATGACACTGAGGACTAGTGCTACACTGCTACAGGCTGTGGAGAAACCCCCATGTTGCAGTGTCTCAACCTGTGCGTAGGCTCCATATCCTGCACAGATATACCGGGTGTTTGTGTGTGTGCAGTTTTCAAGACGATTCAACAATGCCAAGATGGGACCAGGGAATACGTCCAGGTCCGCACACAAAGGGTATGATTTTGCGTGCACCGAGATACTCCGCAAAAGAACACACAGAAACTGACCCACCACCCCCAGCAGAGTCATATCCATCTTCCAAACCAGCAGAGTGGGGCACCCACCACCCGTCAGGTCAGAAGGGTATATATCGGCGGCCGTTTTTTGGAACCTCCTCCCCTGTGCTGGAATCCTCAGGTGAGAATATGGGATGCCTGGAATCAGGCGGGAGAAGAGTGAACGGTGAGTGGTTGCAGCCCCGGCCTTCAAACATAGCTGGTGAAAAACGGAGCGTGTCACCGGCCGGCCGTATGTGATGTCAGGTGAAGTCCAGTAGTATTCGGTCCAGTATATACATGTTTGAATTATATGCATGGATTATATGGAATATATGGATTGCATGGCTAAGAAGAAACCATGGGTGAGAGAAGGGAATGGACAGGGGATTGTTCAACACTCCCAGATGCTACATAACAAGTAAGTTTGAGACATACTCACCGCGACAAACTAACAGAACCCCCTACTGAGCTGACCAAGCTTTGTGTGGGTAGCAACAATGTAGCAAACCTCGAACACCTCCCACGTTTCGGCCTCCCTCAGCCTTTTCGTCCTCCGTCAAGTCGACTCACCTCGGTCACCGGAGACACAGAGCACACTCCATGGGACTGCCATCTATGCCGCCCCATTGACCTCCAAAACCACCCCTGGCCATTTCTGTGGAGTGCCTGGGGAGTCGAAGGCTTCGGCCCGGCGACGGGTGGACGGGTCGTCCAGGAGATCACAGGCACCATTGATCCCTGGGATCACTGGGACAAGGCGGCCGGCGTCATGGCACCGGTGTGGCACTGGTGAGGAACATCATGGTGTTCATGGCAAGGAGTCTTTGATATCGTGACGTGATGTGACGTGGAAGTTGGCTGTTTTCCATCCTTGTTAATGCAAAGACCGGATTAACCAGGGGAGGTTTATGAATCCTGTTTGTGCATCATTATTGTGCAGTTTTGTTTTTCTTTGTGCATGTTCATCTCCGTGTTCTTTTGTGCATGTGTTGCAACCAGGTGAAAGAACGCTGGGAGCCCCAGGGAGAACGTGGTGTGATCTGTTCAGGTGGCACGAAACGTCGAACGCCGATGGAGCGAAGGCCGGTTGCTTGAAGCACATGAGAAAACGTGTAAAGCCAAGCAGTTGATTCATATCCCCCTAAGCAGAAATAACATTCCCACGAATGTCTCAACAATGCGTTCTCAAATAAGTGTCACTCCAGGCTGGGCCATTTCCTGGGGGCCACAATGGTATTCGTTTGTTGTTGTCCAAGATACCGGACAATAACAAAATTATTCTCAACCCCTTGAAGCAACGTGATAGTCATCCTGTTTTTGTATTCCCAGACTTTCAGGTGGTGTTTTGTTTGTCCATTGTGGTTGTTATACACTTTGTTTGCTTTCTACATAGATTGTCCAGTACGTATATATAACTTGCGTGGTTAATACAAGACGAAACAAATAACAAATATACTATATATATATATTATAAAGATTATATCCCTCCTAAGAAGATTAAATGCTGCAGAATGATGCATTCACATTGAACACAAGTGTCACCGTTGCCTTTGGTTTAAGCCTAGCCAGAAGATGTCTTCGTTCAGAGCTCGGCACTATTGGCCCTATATAGGGGCTATAGTGGGTAAACGATTCCATTGGCTGCTCCAGTTGATCCAGTCGAGTGAAGGAAGTAGTATCCTCGAGCTGTTTGGAATAAAACAGTACTATTTTTTCCCGAAAAACAACATAAAAACAGAACCCCTCTTGCAAAGCTCGGAACGGGCAAACCTTGTGAATCACCTAAAAAGACCTTGGAAACGGGGTGCCGCCTTGTCCACCAAAAGCCCACCCAGTCCCTTTCGTTTCGTGCTACGACATCTGAGGAAAGGGCTTCCCAGGAGGCGACGATGTCCGGTCGGAATTTTCGCAGACGAAGGACGCACCCTATGCAATATAAAAAATACATGGAAATGGTTGACCACCCTATGCTATTGTTTCTGGTTTCTCAGAACTGTCTTTTTGAGGGGATGCAGGGGACCATTGAAAGGACATGCCGAAACATGTATGAACAGAGATTGCAATCACATGCGACATATGGAAATTCGAGCGTGGGTACCAAAGAGCCCTGAAGAAGTGAAAGCGCCTTTGGCCGTAGCTTGGAAAGGCAGCAACTGGGGTTTCCTTGGGGCCTTTTGTCCAGGGTGTTTTTGCCACAAGGAATTGGAAGATCGAAAAAGGATTGATAAAAACACTGGTATTTTTTGCAATCAAGGACTTTGATCCAAGCATTTCTAACAGCAGTTCTTGTGAAAGTCATCCCCTAATGCAAAGCTGCTTTGATGTTCACAACCAGGCAGGATTTGGTCAAGGACCTTGACATGTCCGAGGCTGCCTGGGAAAGCGGTTATAGACATCCCCCACGAGCATATGGGTCGGTTCTTGGGCTACAGTGCGCGCAGAAACCTTCACTGAGCGAAACTTATGTAATACAGTGGATTAAGAGTAGATGGCACAAACCCCAAGATGTCTTTTATATAGGGGTCCAATGGGGTCAATATAAACCACCTTTTTGGGGATTGTGCCATCTACTCTCAACCCACTATAACAGTTCTCTTCGTTTTCGGTGGTGTTCCCATGTACAAACCTCGCTGTGAGGCTTGATCGCCTTCCTCCAGACAAGTACTGACAGTGAGGGCTGCGGATTTCAGCAGCCGACCATTGTGCAGGCAGCCGGCATGGTTTTTTTCAGCGAGGGGTGAAGATGGTGAGGCTCAGGTGATTTTGTGTCGCTTTTGTGGCTTTTGATATTTTCAAGAATCACCCTCCAAAAATCAGCAGTAAACCAGTGGTCCAAGGAAGATCACCACACTCTTTGCGTGGGTTAGGTGGGTGGTGCCCCAACCTGGAGTAGCCTGGCACCCTTGGTCTTGGCCCAGGCTTATGCATGGCCCGTCCTGCAGTCTGGAAAAGATTTAGTTGGTTGGGAGCTGAGTCATCGAAGGCCGTGGTCTTGGCGACTGCAGTCGTGCCACTTCCCGAAGAGTGCCACCACATGTCAGGTTTTGTCCCAGTTTTGGGATGTTTTGGGTCTAGAGTGGCTTTTCTCGTAGCCCCAACCCAACACAAATGTACCACAATGTCCATGCTGATCGATTCTTCTAGTCATGTTATATGATGTTATATGTACATTCCTTCTGAGAACTGAAATGATTCCGACATGCTCACTGGATGCAGTCTTACTTTTCGTAGAGTCAAGGCAATGGCCACCTTAATCTTCTAGATCCAACCTTCAATTCATAGTATGATCACCAGCGGCTCCAAAGACTAAACACAGATAAGTATTATACTGTATATATTATGATGAGTATCATAAATCGACACCCTGATTCGACACTCGGCGGAGGCACTCAAAACCGATCACGGACCACTTTGCATGTATCATCTACCCACTTGGAGGTTGCTAGTGGGCTTCGGGGTGGCAAGCAGGCAAGCGAGTGGCCACAGAGGTCTACATCTCGTCACGATGTCTCGCGGGTGCCCGGCTCCTTGGCCGAGGTGTTGCCAAGACAGGCAGTGGAAAGACCTTGGCCTTTCTGTTGCCGGGCTTTGTGAAGCTGAGGCGCAGCGACCCATGCGCACACGCGCGTCTGTTTGCGTCGTTGGCTTTGCGTTGGGCCTCTTGGTTGGGGGTCAAGGGGTGGCTGTTAACGACTGGAATTCGAGACCTTTGAAGAGGTTCAAGCTCAGACCGTGCAGGAGGGATCAGTGAGGGGTCCAAGAAGAACTCACTGGAATGGTCCTCACCAAAGGATCTGCCCTGGAGGGTCGATCTACAGATCGACTTCTACAGATTCAGCTGGAGAAAAACCACTGGGGCTCAACTCAACCTTTACATCCCCAGATCATCCATGGGGGTGGAATAGTTACATACCGTAACACCCGATGAACCATGACCCGTGCAAGTAACATTAAGATACAGTAAGTAGATTTACGTATATAACTTATATAACTATTTCGTACATGGATTCTTGGTTTGAGACCTATCAAAAGCCATTCACATGGATTCACCCTTGGCCAGGCAACATGAGCTGTTTTTGAGGCGAGACTGGATTCAGACGGGGACGTCATTGTTCTCCACAGCTTTTGGTCCTTTGAACTGTTGTGGTTTGTGTTTGTAGTGGCAAATTGGTTTGAACAGATCCGATGCCCAGAAACCCTGACCCACCAAAACCTGCGTCACCGATGAGGACCGACCCATTCTATTTCTAGGCGAAACACATATCCTTTCCGTAACCAGAAGGGTATTTGAATCATCGACGCGCTGGACTAAGTGTCACGCGCTGGACATGATACATATTATGATACATATTTACATATTGATACATTAATCGTTAATAGTTTACATGATTCAATGATATTACATGCACCCAACCTGTGTCGACGCGCAGATTCCACTGTTTGTGCTCAACGGAGACCCAAAGGACTTTCGCCTAAACCGCGCACGGATCGTTGCCGCCACGAAACCAGCCACCCGAAAAGAGCGCCCGCCTGTCAAGGAAGCTGAAGCGCGCTAACGAGGTGGACACCAAGCGCGGGCCGGGGGGACCCAGTCGGACGCGCAGTCGGAGCGCGGGTCGGAGTGCAGGCTTTGTCGATGAAGAGAGCGATCCTATCCTGTCGGGCCGATTTGCCAAAGAGAAGACAGACGAGGGACGAAGAAGAAGGGCACCCGTGACCCTGGTGCTTTGTTTATTTCAAGGGTTGAGCCGGCAAATGACCCACGGGCACATGGGTTGGAATTGGATTCTTCTCGCCTTACTTGCATGTAGCAAGATGTAGCAAGTTGCTGAGCCGACATTTGATTGAGTAGAACTGGACCAAGGAAGGCCAGATTTATGATGCTTTCCCTAGGCAGCTTGTGTTGGAGAGTCCCTTCAAGAAGTTTTCGGGCCAAGGCCTTCCGTCCACTTCGAACCTCCAGCCTCCATGTTTCCTGCAAACAAAGGGCGTCTCAAAGCCACCTGTTAGCCTGTTGGTGGGACATGGGAATACCTAGTAGGCATCCACCTGGGCATCCACCTATTGGTGGAGTGATCCACCTGTATTTTGTATTGGGAGGCACCAATTGTTCGGAGCAGCACTCTTTCCTGGCCCTTTCCGCTCTCGCCCATTGTGTTTCTCCAAGGCCTGCCCTGTTATGCATCACTCCCACGCGTGAGCTGCCGGGGCATTCAGTGGATCGGTGGATTCAGCAACATGGGTGGAGTGATGATAACACCGAGGCTTTCCAACAACACTCTACTTGAAGCGGTACTGGAAAAGCCTTATGAGGCTTGCAGGTGCTAATCGCAAGGCAACAAAAACATTTGATGCAGAAAATCGTACGGCTGGGCCAGTGCACCAGTGGTCTGTTTGACCAAGTTTCTGAGGTATCCAATTCCTAGCAGTCAAAAAAAAGAATTCTTGCTGTGTCGTCCATTGCTGCCGCCCAGTTGGTTGATGTGTCCCTGGCCCCACCAGGCATTTTTGTTGATTTGTGGTTGTTGTTGAAAGAGAGAGAGAGAGAGACAGAGACAGAGACAGAGACAGAGACAGAGACAGACAGAGAGAGAGAGAGATTGAGCCACACCATTGATATACGGTACCATGTTTCTCCATCGGTGTGCTGCTCGGTGATATTGGTATGCTAAGTGGACATAAATGGACCACCTGTAAATCGTGTGCAGCCCATGTTCTTGTGTGTGTTTATATATATGTGTGTAGTTAGTGTTTTATTTACGTAACTCCGGCCAATCCGAGGCAAACTTCTATTGCCATGGCCTTCCATGCATGTGTTATCATGTGTTATATGCCTATAGTAGATCATTTCAGGGTCGTCGCTTCGTCCGAGTCTTCGGGTCCTGGGCCTTCTTCGCCCCGACGCTTCGTGGCGCCCCGCGAAGAGGGGCCACGCAACACTCCACAGTCGGTTCACCCGCGGTGTGCAGCACAGCCAAACTCACGAATGTGCCGTTCATGGCGCTGTAGCCGAATCTCCAATTTGAGGTGTCACCAGATCTACTCGGATACGGAGAAGTTCGGCCAGCCAGTGGGGCGACCGAGGGAATCAGATTTTTCTCGGTATGGTTTTTGGTGCAGAAAAACCTGTTGGCGCGCGACAGCGGTGCGTCTGACGCAGAGCCTACCCGAAGAGGAAAGCGATCAACAATAGTTACTCAGTGGTGGCTTTAGATGACGGAAAGCGCTGTAGCGCTTGGAAGTATTACCGAAAGGGAAGGGGGGGGGGGGGGGGGGCCAAGCTGACCGTGGTGGCATTTTTTCGTATGTTCGAAGGTGCATAAAACACTGTAATTTACAGTAAAAAGTGGCTTTGGGTGGGTTTGTGTTGAGCTTGTTTGCCTTCAAAAAGTTGCATTTTGCCTGCACGGGAGGCAATTGTTGTGGTTTTTCTTGTTCTCCGGCATTCAAAGGCTTTGAAGGGCAATGTGCATAAAACACTGGTAAGAACAATGAAAAAAAGAGGTCCGACAAGTGTAAGGAAGGTGTTTTTGAGAGCTTCTTTTTGTCCTTTAAAATTTGTTTGCGTATGAAAGCTTGCTCCGGACGAACACACCCACAATGTCAATAATGCAGTGTTCCCCAGGCGGCATAACCAGTATCGCGAACATTTGGACAAGTGTAAGGAAGGTGTTTTTGAGAGCTTGGTGTTGCCTATGAAAGCTTGCTCC
The DNA here is from genome assembly GCA_963970005.1 of Durusdinium trenchii. Taxonomy (NCBI): domain Eukaryota; class Dinophyceae; order Suessiales; family Symbiodiniaceae; genus Durusdinium; species Durusdinium trenchii. The sequence continues at coordinate 410,946 of CAXAMN010013558.1, read as the reverse complement.
AGTGGGTGGTCAAATTTAGAGCATTTTTGTGCAAATCTTCGGCGATCTTGGTGCATTCTTGCGACATATCCTTTTCCATATTGGCACGGTTCACCCAAATTACGGGCTCTCTTGAGGCCGCGGCCATGTTGGTCCACTTGGCTGCTTTTTCTCTTCCGTTTGACTTGGGCAGGTGGTCTTTTGCGTAGTGGGCGTAAAACACCATAAAAGCTATGAAAACATGAGGTCCGACAAGTGCAAGAAAGGTGGTTTTGACAGTTGTGTGTTTTTTACATTTTTGTTAATTACTTACGAAAGCTTGCTCTAATGGGTGGTCAAATTTGGTGCATGTTTGTGCCAATCTTCGGCGATCTTGGCGCATTCTTAGGGTATACATCGTTGTCCATATTGGCACGTTTCGCCGAATGTTGGGGCTCTCTTGAGACTTCTCGTGGAAGTATGTTGGAAGTGATTGGGGCCGTGGGGTCTAGATCAGGGCTATGTTGAAGGCTTTGCGTAGCGGTCATGTTGGTCCACTTGGCTGCTTTCTCTTTGCCGTTTGACTTGGGCATGTGGTCTTTTGAGTAGTGTGCGTAAAACACCGTAAAAACATGTAAAAACTATGAAAAATTAGGTCCGACAAGTGTAAGAAAGGTGGTTTTGACAGTTTTTTCCATTTTTGTTACTTACGAAAGTTTGCTCCAATGGGCGGTCAAATTTGGGCATGTTTGTGCCAATCTTCGGCGATTTTGGTGCATTCTTAGGGTATATCCTTCTCCATGTTGGCACGTTTCGCCGAATGTTGGGGCTCTCTTGAGACTTCTCGTGGGGGTATGTTGGAGGTGATTGGGGCCGTGGGATCTATGTTGCAGGCTTTTGCTGCTGTTATTTTACTTTTTTGCGGTAAAACCCATGACAGACTTAGGTCCGACAACTACTATAAGTAGGTTACTTTTTTAGGCCACGGTGGTCTTTTGCTGTCAGACTGCGGCTATCCTGAGGCATCTCCTTTATCATATTGGCAATTTTCACCCATTGTTCACAAGACATGTTGTGGGTTCTGTTGGGGATGTGGGGCTGCTGCTCCGCTTTCCGTGTTTTTCCGAACAGGTTTGCAGAACATTTAATGAGGATCGATTACATTCTCAAACATTTCTTGTACTCAATGTTTTGAATTCATTTGAATACCTAATTACAGGCTTTCCTGGTTGATGGGTTAGACTTGGGGGATGCCAAAGACGGAGCGTGGACTACAGACATCAATCATAGGACTCGGTTTCTCTGAGTCACATTTAGTTTAGCAAGAGAAAGAGACATACCATGTTCATTCCCTTTCATCCTTCCACACCCTGACTCCTAGTTGTAGAAGTTGGACTCCCGGTCCCCAAGGTCCTAATCAGCTTGGGATATTGGGCCAGGGCTCCGAAGCGCACCCGGAGGTTCAGCTCACCGCTGCGTGCGCCTACGGTGGAGCCAATCGAAGGGATCAAGAGTGGGCCAGGGGAGCCCAGCGGAGCCCGACCGGGCCAACGAATCGAGACCGGTCCAACGCATCAGGGCCTCCACCCTTGGTTGGTGGATGAAGAGAGGGGAACATAGTAGCTTTTTGCCACTATGTAATGACCTCCAACCGCTATAGCTTCTAGCTATACTTGTATCACCCAAACCATCCATGTATGACCCATTTGCCAACATTCGGATGGTTTCGGGGGTCAATGCAATAATGCAGACATCTATTCCCCCTTTGTTTACACAGAGCGATCTTCAGTACCTCGTGCTGACATGCGCTGACCGACGGGGGGTTGAGACCGGAAGACCTGAAGAGATCTGAAGAGCCGAATGGCTTCTTCTGATTCTTCGAGACCGCTCGTCCGTTCGAGACTCCGACGCATGTGGAGAGGAGAATCAATGAAAACGTGGCTTGTGGATGTAAACCTGGCTCGAAGAGCTGCCGAGAGGGGCAACTCATGGCAATTCAGTTCTCTCAACGCGTGAGCACGAGTGTGCATAGCACCCATCATTCTGCTCATTCTCGACCGGCAAGCCCGTCGTTCGGAACAATCCCAAAGATCTCCCACGTCGACGGTAACGGTCAAGAGTTCCCGGGTGACTATTCCGTTGTGTGATGTTACTGATGTTCACCATATAAGTATATAATAGAGTTGTTGCATATTGTTGCAAAATACAATCATAGTCATAGTCTTAGTCATTTGTATTTACATCTGTTCCAAGTAGTTTGAACCTTTGCCTGTCTTTACCTGAGATCATGAATCAGCATGTTTCTCATAATTCCTTCTTCAGAATGGTGGGCCAAACCCCTGTTCCCCCCCCGGACCCGCACGCGAACGGTTCACACGCTGCGTGGCACCGGTCCCAACGTGTGGCCGGGAGATGAGGCCATCCAACAAGGCCCTGACTGCCTCATCGCCACCCCCCGGGCGTTTGAACGACTTCGTTCAGAAGAAGAACGTCTGTCGGGGAGACCGAGCTGTCGGGTGAGGGTTGCTCAGGGCATAAGCTTTCTCTTTAGGGCCTAAGCTTTAGGGTTGATATATGTTGGAAGCGTTTGTGTCTTCCTCACTGTTCCAAACATGTTGTTGCCCCGTCAGGGATGCCAACCTCTCGGTTAGGGATCGAAACCGACGGGATGCTCCGGACATCAGGTGATGTGGGACGCCCCAGAACTGGGTCTTGATAGACCGCCGGAGATCCTGTTTGTAGCTAAGGTGGTCTTCTTTAAAATGGTGTCAGATGAATTACATGCCATAAGTATATCCCAAGTCCTATCCTTTCCACATCTTTCCGCTGCTTCCAAACGCTTCGCCGAACTGCGCTTTCCCCTTCTCCTTTTCAGAGCCGTGCCCCCCCTCCGTTCGGTCGGCGCTCCGTCGGGTTCGCTGTCAGGGCTGGACCAGGTGAGGTTTTGCATCATCGACGAAGCCGACCGGATGCTGGCCCGGACGCCCGGAAGAAGCGTGGTCGGCAAAGCGACGGGAAGAGAGGGAAGTGATGTTGCTTCGAAGTAAGAAGGGTGGTCCGTAGCAGGGAAGAAAGGTGGGCGGTTCTTCTTGGGTTTGCAATCCGAGTGCATATGGTTGGGGTCCATGGGATTGAGGACGGGCACAAGGTGGAACAATGCACGTTGAACTTCCAAGGGGTCACCACCAGGACATACCAGGACTACTCCACGCTAGGCCATGCAATTCTAAGTCTGGAACGATCTGGATATGTTTGGATCTTGATTGGGCACCACTGGGCACCGCGGTAGAAAAACATGGAAAAGCAATGTCTTTCTCCTTTGGGATTGCCTCAGAAAGATCTCCATTTGCCCACTGGCTCAGGATATGGGCTTCGAGCCACAGATCAAGCAGATCCTGGACGAGGCACTGGAGATTTAGATGCCCCGTGAAACGCATTCCCAATAGTGCGATAGATATATAATACGTATATACCTATATACAGGTCCTGTGGCCATGTATGCTCTTCTCTCAAAGGCATCAAGAAATCAAACAGCAATCCTTTTCAAACCTCTCCTGAATGTCTGGCTAAAATATTGTTGTGGTTGCTTTTCTATAAGGAAGGCATGTATTTGTTCGTAAGGTAACGGTATGATACAATGTCTGTATGTTCTTCCGATAGGAGTTGTATTTGTATCTACTGAGAGTCTAGTATGTATTACTGAGAGTAGCACTGAGAGTTCATGTAATAATGTATTTGCCGAACTTGGTCCCTCTTGACTAGCTTCATTTTAGGACCATCCATAGCTGCTGAGCCCACTCAGCTTTACACCTTCCGCGATAGCGGTGGCCAAGGGGCCTGTATTCCCCGACAATATCCGCTATAAGTTGCAGCACCGCTACATCTTTAAAGAACATGTTGTGTTATTCTGTCTTAACTCTTAACGTACCTCAGTCAGTGTAACTGCTGCGGTCCTGTGCCTGGTCTGGTGGATCTATATAATTAGTTACCAAAGCAATATACATCCCTTTGCTACTCTCCTATAAAGGTTAAGGCGGAAAATCCCAGGGAAAGCGAGGCAACTATTGGTCAATGGGTCAATGGGTGCCAAGTCAATGGCACCCAGGCCTGATTGGTCCAGCAGGTTGGTCCACCCCTGATTCTTTTTCTCTCTTGTCAGACAAACCCTTTGAGTGGCTTGGAGAGGATCGATCGGGCTCCCTGTTGACACGGTTCTCCCGCCAGCTTCACCACTGCCACATCCACCCGACCCAGAAATCAACCACTTGTTGATATATCAGCATATACCACCACTTGTTGATATATCCGCCTATATAGACTGGGGTATCCACAATATGCTGTGGTCCCGTTCAATATGGTCTCTCACGGTCGACAGTCTTAGGTGCCCTGGAGCGAGCGGCAGACCTGCATGTTCACAGCGACCTGGCCACAGGAACCCTCGCGTCTCGCGTCATCGACCGCGTGTTTTTGGAACCGACGCGAGTTTGGGCGAAGAAGCCAGAGAGCCGAACTGTGAGCTAGGGCATGACTAGTAGCAAGAAGCTACTAGGTGGGAGACCATTCGCTATTAGGTTGGAGGCCATTGGGCCATTACTACTAACCAGAAGCTACTAGTAGAGAGCCGAACTCTGAGCTTGTGATTCGCGAACAGCAGGGCACCTGGGTCATCCGTGGTCAACGGAGCCCGTGGGGGCGAAGGAGGAGGTGTGGTGGGGCCTCCACTGGAGGAATAGACGTAGGACAGAGGGCTTAAGCAGAATGATTTGTGAGGTCAGGACCCTTCAACTGGTCATCTGTGGGCTTAATTAACATGGCTTAACCAGATAATTATTTGCGAGATGATTTTTTTGGGCTTAACCAGATCATAAAGAGGCAAGAGGACAAGGACAAGTATCTCGCCAAGTACAGCACCCTTCAACTATGAACAGTGAAGTGGCAAGCCCAGCCTTTTCAATAGAGTGGAGGGCAATTTCCCACTGCCCGACGTGGTGGAGGAATTTAGTCTTCCATACCCTCCAGCCCAGCAGTTTGGCACACTGCCACAAGGACACCCCAAAGTAGACTCTTTGACAAGACTAAAACTCACAAATTTGCTGTCTCCATATCTTTAAGATTTGCTATATAGATATGATGTTGTGTATGTATACATCACATCCAGAAAAGACTTAAATATTAATCAATATTCGACACAATTACTTGCATATCGTGAAATTGCAGCTGAACTATGGAGAGCAAGTTGAGCTTTCGCTTGGAGCCCTTCCTCTATTTCTTATCCCCACTCAGTGGACCGGAGATGAGGGTCTCGCCCAGTGGGACTCTTCCCGTCGCAGGAGTGCAAGAAATTGGCGGAAACTTACATCAGGGACTGCCCCTGTCTCCGGAGAAGGGAGCTGGGGCTCCGTGTGCTGATGCGAAAAATACGGGTGGTTATTTAATACTATTTCCACCAGGGGTGGTCAATGCCAGGGGTTGCTAGACGGCGTGTAATGACTTCAATAGGTTTGTGTGTCTTAGTATGCTGTAAACACAAATATATATATATATATATATTCCGAATCGAATTGAGGTCATTCATCCAAGCCTCCAAGAGTTCAAACCACCAGGACTTGTGATTTTGGTGTCCTCCTGTTGGTGATGAGGAGTTAATAGGCTCGTGAAGTTATGGATCGCCTGCTTGGCTGGCCGAAACTGAAAACAATATGGGCTTGCAGTACTTGTTTTGAATTGAACTAAGTGCCCCATGTTTACCAACAGGTCTTTCAGAGAGCAATAGTGGGTTGTGGGAGTGACGTTTTGCAGAGAACAGGCAACATTTGTGCCTTTTTCAGAGAATTGGGGATATATTGGCATACCAGCACCGCAATGGGTAATTTCTAGACTGTATTTGTAATTATAGATCAAATCACCATTCGCAGTATGTTTCGAAACAATCCAAATATCCATGTGTTTGCGACCATGTATGTACTGGTAGTAGTGCAATAAAATAACGTCATGTAAGACAATCCGGAGGTGACTGATTTGTCACACATGTCATGTTTCGAAACCGGACCTGCTTGCCCGCTGAGCCAAGAGGACCCGGTGCAGATCCAAATAGGTGCGGCGCTCTGCCGCGATCGGCGGCGATCTGCGGCGATCTGTTAGTCTGCCGGTAGTTGGATTAAAAGGTGAGAGTCAGCTTAGAGCAACCTGTGAGTGGAGTGAAAGATTAAAGAGCCACAATTAGAGCCGCCCCAAAACACCCCAAACCGAGTTCCAAAGGGCTCACAGTTGGATCGCCCGAAAGGGGCGACGTGGGTTGCAAAAATGGGCGTGGTTTCGGAGGTCGTTTCGGCCGGAGGTCGTTGCTTTCGGAGGTTCGGGTGAGATCACCACGAACAAGAACATCGTGCAGCATGTGAAGATGGTGGATGCTGAGGGTGATAAGATCACTGCGTGCCTCCACTGAGGGGGAGAAACGCGGAGAAGCGCAGCTTCTCGAAGCGTCGGACCTCGTGGGTTCGGGTCGCGGGTTCGGGCGGCTCAGCCGAGAGTCAGATCAGTTAGTAGACCTAGAAGCACTTGGGGAAGAGAAAGAAACGAAAGACAAGCATGAGACACTTCATGAAACTTCCCTAGCACCAGGTCCTGGAAGTCTCCCTATAATTGTCTCCCTATTCAAATTCTGAAACATGCACATCCACGCTGTTGCTTGATGTTGTAGCTGAAGAGCCATTGCTGGAGACATTTCAAGTGAATTATCACCAAATATAAGTGGGGAACTGAAGGTTTTGATGTTGTTCAATAGGGACGAGTTGTACGTCACAAGTGTACATGTAACTGATTGAAATGGCAACCTTTGAACCAAATTCCGCCCATCACAACTTCTAGTTCAATCCAGCTTCTGCCAAACAGAAGAAGCTCATACTGCATTCAGGACTGGAATCAACCAGAAAGAGATTATAGATGGCAACATATATGTCAACGCCTTCAGCAGTTCCTGCTGCATCACTGAGGTTGAAAGAGATCCTGAAGGCTTTGCCGCAAGGGGGCAATTGCCTGGTGTTTTGCAACTCCAAGAAGCTTCTCGGTTCAACGATGAAAGGTCAGGCCCTAGGGGCCGATGAAATCTGTCGCTAAGGTTGGGAGTGGTGGAATAAGGTGGTTCTTGAGGTGGCATTTATAGATCTGGGGAGAACATGAGTGAAATACATGTGGACAAGGGCATTGCACCTCTCAACCCGCAGGAGTGGATAAAGAAATCGGAAACCAGAAAGCGGCAAAAAGCTCACGCAAATGTTCATCCATCGACAACTGCATCCAAGACTTGCCACGGGGTTTCGCGTGTGGTCACAACCACCGGCACCCTGACGCCTGTGGATTGGACGCCGGCCGCGGAATCTGCGGGCCCGAGGAAGTGCGGCAATGTGGTTTGGGACTTGGAGGGCGACACGGAATTAGGCGAGTGCGAGAGGTTTGTGTGGAGGCGAATATGTTCAAACCTAGGCTATGTGGCACTGCATGAGGAGCACAGGAGCGGACACATTTGGAACCAACATGTTCCCTTCTGATTCGTGTAGTATGTATATGTCTATATTTGTGTGTCTATGCAACTATGCGACATGATGTACTGACTACAGGTGCGTCATTTCCACCAATTCTTGTATATAGGTGCTCCCTTAGCTTGATGCCGCCTCCGTTGTCAGTTCTGCCGCCCCTTGTGAACGAAAATCACCCTCCAGGCGTTTGAGGTCCACGTAACCTAACTTTCAGGGTTGTTCATGGAGGCCATGTTGCCTGCTATCTATTGGCCATCTACCACAAAACAGCGGTGCCACCCTTGGCCTTGGGTAGTTCTGAATTCCATCGCAGAAATCCAGGGCATACCTGGCATACCTTCTCTTCGAGGACAAAGGAACAAAGAGGTTCTTTGGATCCATCGTTGGTTGTTGGCCCCTGAGTGTTCGGAGACGCGCCATTCTTCGTGAAAAACAATATATACTGCATGTACACTTCCTTGCAACTCCTGTGTCTCAAAATTAGGGAATCCCAAAGTTAAAAAAAATATTTTTTTTTTCTTTCCTGCAAATTGCTGTGAGAACCTTGATTTTCCGCCCGTTTTTACCTTGTTGAGCCGATGGATGGATGCTCAACCCCACAGACTGCAACCATTCTTTAAAATTTAGTGTCCAAGACAAGCCAAGTAGTCCAAGTAGTCAGAGAGCTAGAACAAAAAGATCCATACGTTCCCGTTTTCCAAGTAGTTCCAGGTCCACCGGTCCAGTTCGGTTCTCTTTACAGAGCTGCAGTTCGGTCCACATCCGGATGAAGGCTTGCTCCTTCCGTTTCCGCGGAGCAGGCATGACCGCCGTGGAGCTGCATGGCGACCTCGATCAAAAGCAGAGGGACCGCCGCATGGGGCGTTCGGAGCCGTGGGACCGCGAGCATCGCGGGGAGCCGCCGTGTGCGATGCCGGATCCGCGTCGGATGGGGTTCTAGTCGGCACCAAGAGTTGAGGGATGATGATGGATGAGGGACGTAGACCTCCTATCAGTTCTATATGACACACCATACTGGTATTATAGTTGAGTGCGACATCCTGGACCTCCCAAATGACCTGACTTGAGGGATGTTGGGAATCTGAGTGGCCCTGCAACCATTCACCTCACAGAGTGACCCGGGTCGTTGGTCCTTCGTTCGGTCTAAAACCGCGTCCAGAGTCAATCGGAAGGGCCAGATATGCAGCCTATGGCGATTGTTCCATGTTGTTCCACTTCAACGTTGTGTTTAGACATGGTGAACAAGAGTGTTATGATAAGGAATTCTGTTCCACTTGAAGGTTGAACTTATATAAGTTCAGTGCTGATGGAACGTAGAATTTGCAAGGTTATGTAATTATGTGTTACAAGTCCACCTGAGACGTCTGAAGGTAAGTCTAAACTTGATCCAGCTCAAGACATGACAAGATGTGGGGAGGGGAAGTCAGAGTTTTGTCCCACCACACCATGAGCAGTACGAAGGTCGGTGGGACAGAACTCCTTACATGAACAGCCTGAGAACACCCATGAGACGACTCCACGCCAGGCATGATCCGGCAGAAGATTCACGAGGTTTCAGTGGTCACGACTGAAATCAATCCTCAAAACACGGCCTGTGCTGCAGGATAGCGCGCTCTACAGATTCAAGCAGGGAGAGGTGCCAGACGGGAGACGCCAGAGAACTCCAGTACCCTCTCGCATCCTCGGCCATGCAACAAACATGTCAAATGGAGTGCAACACGGCCCCAAACGATCATGGAAGTGGGAAACCACCTGTTCCATATTTGGAAAATGGTCATCCAAGAAGAGTGTAAGGATCATTTCTGGGAGTGTACAGTGTATAATTAATGCGAATGGAAGTGCAGCGACACGTACAGTGCAACTTGTACATATACATGTACCATATGTACTTTGGCTCAAGGATCAAGCGACTAGAAAAGGTGCGGTTTCCGTTCCGACGCTACGCCGCTTATGGACCGTCAGTGATAGCTTCAAACTTCGCTGATTAAGATCCACTCGCAATTAAGGATGTGTCCATCTTCTGCAGGATGCATTTCTGTGCTGCCATGATGGCAATTTGCGTTGAGGTGATTGATACTGATACTCTAGACTGTAGACCATGGGACGGGAGGTGTTGTCAGGTGTTGGCCCACCCCAACCTGACTCAAAGTCCATCATGTCCAATGGACATGGACATCATGGACTCCGGAAAGAGGGGTGGTCGAACGATCGGCGGAAAGAGGTCTCCAAAAAGGACGGATGAGTCAGCAGGGGATCCCCCGTCACATCGACCTAAATAAAAGGTTGAACACAGTTTTGAAGCAGGCAACTATGGGGGAGGAATGGAGTAAGGGGGAGATTCTTCGAACCCAGGACACAGATCCTAGGCTATTGGGTTTGGTGGCTTCACGTGGGGTTTTCTTATACAAAACAGAACTGAGAAAATCATCCAATCCCGCTGAGAAGGCAATGACAAATCAATGAGAGCATGGTAGAGTGGAGAAATCTGCCTGAGAATCAGCAAAGCAAACAGGCGCGGATCAAAACAAATGGGTGCATATCTAAATACGGAGACCTCCCAAAGACCATCGGAAGAAGGATCATAGACCAAAACCCCATTGCTTCGTTGAGGGTCTCCATTCATGGCACGTATCAATGTTGAAACATGTTTAGCTATATTACGAAAGCCAGCCTTCGTAGAAGGCGCTAGCGGAGTTGTGTCTGGCGAACGAAGTGAGTAGTTAGGGGGTTTGGGGGGGTGGCCCGGGAAAGGTACACGTAAACTCGGCACATGCTGGGGGAGGAGGGTGCTTCGAGGGAAGGTTTCTTGAGGTTGTGTTGGAGGTGATTTTTGAGGGGTGGTGATGCAAGAAATGCCAAATGCATCATTTGCATCATCTGAATGGAAAGGGTAGCTATAGTGCAGCTACCAGGTATAGTACTTCAAGTTCCCTTTCCGTCAACCGCTCGAGAACCTGTATACACACGCACAGCAACCCACAGCTTTGAAGTCCCATTCGTGCTTTGAACTTGTATAGGTGTGTAAGAGGTATAGCAACATAGTATTTATACGGACCCAGGGTAGCTACAATTCTGTTCCCAGGTATGGCGCGCATGAGGCTTCAAAGCTGTGGTTTTCAAGCTACATTCAAGGTGGCCTGAGACCAGGGTTTGCTGCCCTAAAACACTCTGTTCAGGCCACCTGGAAAATAAAGGTGTAGTTGGCACCTTGCCAGGTCTAGAGACCCAGGGTAGCTATAGTGCAGCCACCAGGTATAGTACTTCAAGTTCCCTTTCCGTCAACCGATCCACAGGTGTGTAAGAGGTATAGCACAAAAGCATGCTAATGACGTAAAGAGTCGAACATGTCGGAAGAACGAGGTACTGGAGGTCCTCGCATGGCTAGGATCTCTGACGTCATCAGAAGTCGCTAGACTGACCAAGCACAGGTAAAAAGAGCCGTTAAAGTCCTTTGTTGTACATGACTCTCCAGCACGATGTAAATTCATGTCTTCGTCGCCTGTGGTTGGCGAAGTCAGCGTAATCGGCGTTGACAGAGGAAACGAGATAGCCTGTAACAGAGAAGGACAGACGGCCTTCAACTGGTCCCAAGAGTTTGTCGTAGGCGATGTGAGAAACATGACGGAAAGGGTGTCTAGGCTAGTCGGTGGCCAAGCGACGTAAAGCTTTAAAAGAGAAGTAGTTGTGCAGAGGTTACGCGGTGGTGTGGGCCTACTTGGCTGGACGCATGCGGCATGGTGATCGCATGGCAAGGGGTTTGTGGGGCTCGAAACGCTACTGTTTCGAGCCCCACCAATCGGGGAACTTGATTGATCTGTTCTAAAACGCCGATCATTGGATAATCTCTACTGGTTCTGTACCCGTCGGCCCTCCTTCTCCAGACTTGTAAAAATTCATAGCACACGAAGTGTACTTGGGTGGGCGCATGCGGCCTGGTGCTCGCATGGCAAGGGGTTTGTGGGGCTCGAAACGCAGGGGTTTCGAGCCCCACAAATTGAGGAACTTGGTTGTAGCGGTTTTTGTCCATGGCGATACTAGGCCTTGCAGCAATGCCTCTTCTCTGCTTGCTTCGACGCGCAGTTGTCGAAAAGGGGAAGCGCTGGCTTTCGTTTTGCAGCTTCTCAGGTTTAGAGTTAGAATTCTCTAATACGAATCTTTGGAGATTGCATGCTCAAATCAAAAGGGTTTGCTCTTCGTGTCATGTCCCTATGTATTGTTATTGCCCGCTGTCCTCTTGCCAGCTGGGCTTGTTGCCTGGACTTCACAACATGTCTTTCAGCCAAACCTGAACCCCAAACCCTATCTTCGAATATCCATGTGGCGATGCTCAGGGCTTGCACACAACTCTCATTCTACAAGTAGTAAATCATCTTTCCAGGGACCCCCAAAATAGATACCAGTGAAGCCAATAGTAGCACCACCCAGTTTGGTGTATAGACACCCCCTACTTAGCATGCATTGGCCATCCAACAACCATCCAGACTGGGTGAAGAGATGTGTCCACCTCTCGTTGTTTACAAGTCGACTACCATGGAACCTGTTTGACTGGACTCAACATGACTCCACCAACGATCTGGTGCGTCTAACAGACACTAGTCACTAGCCCTGATGAAAAAAAATAGAGCGAGGCGGGGGTTGGATTCATTGATGATGTTTTCCATGAACAATGGAACCATATCCCGAATTTGACTCAACAATCAATGGAACCATAGTATGGAACCTCTGTTGGGCGCGCCAGGTGCGCGTGCTCGTGGCGACCGACCTCGCGTCGCGTCGGGGACCTCAAACCGAGAAAACCCGCGACGACCAAAGATGCCGCTGGGACCTGGGACAATGCAGGTCGGACGCTTCCCAGTTTCTTTCAAATGACTGTCAGGACGAGCACAAATGGGAGAAATCCCCCACTGCGTTCCCCAAACGTTGTGGGTTCGATGCGCGAAGAATGACGTGTCCACTAGTGAAACTGTTTTTGTTTTGAATCTTCTAGAAAGGCGACGACCCCGCCGTGAAATGCCAAATGAATCCAAATGACGTGCATATCATATACATCATATACATTGATATCCATCATGCACAGTATGTGCCCAGTTGCATAGTCGATGAGCAGCAACAACTTGTATAAGTATACGTATGGGTATGCGTTTGAAGTGGTGGTCCCTATATCGGTATACGCATGTTCCCACCCCGCAGGACCCCAAGAAGACCATCTATTGCACCAATTTGATCAATTTTTTTTTTCCACGAGTACGGACGCCGTGTGGGCATGGTGCCCAGGTCATCACACCAATTTGATCAATTCAAAGTCTGCCGGCCTATAGAAGGTGGTTTCGGTTTTGAACATGCCTATTGGAAATTGAACAACGATTATATGTTCATGAAGAACTAGGAAGAGAACATGTTTGAAGCCCTTCCGTCGCCCAGTTCTTTTCCTCCATCGTCACAGCAGCTGAAAAGCCCTTGGAACTCATAGATCAATTTTACGGAAGGTATACCGGACTGCCTTGGCTTTTGCAGATCTTTTTCAGCTGCTACGTTTGTGTGCACCCTGCAGGATGAGACGGCTCATTTGTAGATCAGTGCCAAAGCCCTGTAGCAAACACAGATGACCTGTGATGTTCAGGTGGTTTGGACGTGCGGAACTGCGCGGTGGTCGTGAACTTTGATGCGGCTTGGTCAGAGTTCACGCAGTCTGGGAGTGTTGGACGAAACAAAAGGATGGCCAGTCAGAGTCATTGGTTCCTATGCCTTTTACAGGTTTTGGTAGCCTGTTGGTGTCAAGGGTGCATTGGTTGATAACCTTAAACCTATTTAAGACACAGAGGCTCAGAGGGACCATATTTAGGAAAACGCATTCCCCAAACTCATGGGGTGTCCACCCCGCCAACTCGCTGGGGAAGCCGGACCGCCTGGGACCGCCTGGGACCGCACCGCGGACCTGGCGTTGGTCCTAAGGCCCCCAAGTCTGCAGAGGATTATGTGCACCGCATCGGACGCACAGGCGAGAGAGAGACAGACGTTGGGAGCAGAAGGAGCGGAAGACGTTGGCACAGTTTCATCCAGTGGTGGAACCATGTGAAACCATGGTGGAACCGACCAGTCTTGCTGCAGCGCTTCATATATGGGATCATCATATATGGCTTGGAAGAGGGCAGACCGCCGGACCGGAGCCTGGTAAAAAGACAACATATTATAGATTAGTGGCTAGAATATGCTAGAATCCAATTTTTTTGGTAGCCCTATTCTAAGAATCAATTTGTTTGGTTTTTATTTGTTTGGGAATCCATTTGTTGGTAGCCCTATCCTAAGACGCACCGATATCTTGGCAATTGCAGATGGCTTCAACATCGGGTGCATCCCAAAGCTGTCGATAGAGGGGGTCATAGTCATAGAAGAGGGACAGACATTAACAGCAGCAGCAATATTAGAAGACATTATCACACATGTAACCCAATATTTTCACTAACATGACGTGGCCCTAGCTGCTAGATTGATTTCAATGCCAGCGGGCAGTTCAGTTGGTTTCACAGCAAGAGAGCCACCCACTAAATTCTTGAGGCAGAAATTGTAGCTTTCTACAAGCCAAGGCACCGATACTGTGGGTTTTCTTACGTGGCAACACCGGCGTCCCGAGACTGGTGGGGTTTGGTCTTCACAGGTCGTGCCGAAGATTCAGGGGAGGCCTATACTTTGCTGCCGGGGTCACAGTGTGTCGTGCGTGTCGTGTGTGCATCCAATCTCCCCTCACATCAGATGATGAGGCAAACAAATGCAAACAAATCTGACGGGAAAACAGGTGCACCGAGCTGAACGATTTTGGAGGATCCCCCTAAAATTCCTAAATCCACTGTCTTTTGCTCAAATTCGTGATAGTGATGGTAGGTTTTGTAGCATCCCGGTTTTGGAGGATTCCTCTGATCATCTCCGCTTTTGCCAGAGGGACTCTACTCTGACATTTGTGCATGCGAAGGTTCTATGATGCAGAATATATAGACCGCTGATGTCCGCTGATGCAGTTCGAGCTTGAAGAGATCAAGGATATCAAAGAGGTAGTCAAAGAGGTGTTTGATTGGCGGATGCAGCAAGGAGTGTTTTGCCAACAAGTCATTTTGTCAACCGCGGCCAAATGATCAGAGATTGACAAATGAGGGCACCCTTGAAGAACACTTAGTCTTAAAGTTTAATTACATGATGTAAGTGTACAGTACATGGGGACCCAAGCTTCAATCACTTAAAAGCGTCCTTCCGTACTATTTACAGTATCCATGTCCTGCCCACACAGCTGTCGGTGGCGGGGCGTCATGAGACCTGTTGGGATCGGACGTGTCGAAAGCTCCGGCGGAGCATGGCTCCGGACTGCCCAAGTCCATCCGCCCAAGGATGACCCAGTCCGCATGGGCGGTCTGTAGCCCTGACATCGAGCAAATGGCACCTAACTACCGTGTTTTCAGTCCTCGGCTTTGCACAGCTGCGCACCTGAACCCCCCATCATGCAACATATTCAGGTCCTTTGAATAAGTTGCATACAGATGGAGGGAAGAAAGCCTCTGAAATCAATTGAAAGGCACCATTTTTCTGCAACCTAGCGCAATGCGATCGCTTAGAATGTCCTTACCCGGAAAGTGACTGTTCAAAGTAGTTCCAAAGTAGTCAGGAGTTATCAAATCCTGTTTCGGGATCCCTAGTAGCCCTAGTAATAGCTCTAACGTGACCTCTCATGTTTGACCCGAGATGCTTCGTTCCTTGCAAGTTCGACTGAGGATGAAGTGGGGCAACGAGACGGAGGCCAAGAACATCGCCATGATCATGCGCAAGGCGAGATCCAGTGACCTGCGGCAGTGGGGCTTCTCCACGGCGTGCCAGCGACGTGCTCGAAATGCGGTGCTCGGGAGGGGTGGCTAAGATGTTCAACGTTGTGCTTTGGGCAGAAAACCTTGGAGGGCGAGCCGAAGCGTGTCATGTTCTTGTGTTTTCACGGCAGAGGCCGGGTTTCATGGACATGAGTTTGTGACTGGATCACTTAATTTTATATAAGGCGTTCCTGCCCATTCTTGGTTGTTTCCCTCTTCCAGGGTCCCGCCTGTGCTTTTTCACCGAGCATTTGTTTTGCAGGCCGCAGCGGAAGTACCGGCTGATGTAGAGGCGCGTACACGTGGTCATCGTGGGAGTCTTCTCCCTACATTTCCAAACGCGATGTTTAACATAGCATTTCATCAAATACGGAGTTTAACATAGTATTTACGGAGATACAATGTTTAACCTGCAAATGCAATGTTTGACCTCCCATCATCCCATATCAACATGTTCTGGTAAAGATGAAGGTGTCCCCACTGACTCCTCGTAGTTGTTACTTTTTCAATCACTGCTCTAAGCAAACACTCCATGACCATCCTAATAGGCTGCTACTACCCAAAATGGCTCCCAGAATTCTATTAATAGCAAAGCTGCCCTCACAAGTCCTGATGTCAAGCCAGTATATTGGGCGGTTCACCTGTTCTCCCTCCGTGATCTATCACATCCGGCCACAAAGCAGTCCAGGACTTTGCCAGGGGTGTGAAGGAAACAGGGTCCCTGATTTCACGGTTAAACATGGTATTTCACGGGTAAACATCGCATTTCACGCTCATTTCACGCTCATTTCACGGTATTTCACGCTAGAGGTTTCTAAAATCACACTCCACGTTTGACCTGTTCCTAAAGTTGTTGCGGACCAGTTGATTGAATTTGGCAACTTCATAGCCATGGAGCTCACCAGCCCCGGCGACGAAATCCTTTCGATTCTGTTTTGTGTCTTAAGATATGTGATCTCTCAATTAATACCCTTGCAACACATCGGAAACACGGCAAAGCTCCTTTTGTTAAACGTATCAAGCTTTGGTTGGATATAAAACATTTTTTTGCCCTGGAGCACTGCAGACTGGCACAAGGTATCCAGGCTCTGAGCGCTGCGGGCCCTGTTTATCAAATGCGATGTTTAACAGGCCGAACATAGTATTTGGCAAATACGAAGTTAAACTTCAACTTTGAAGTGCAGGGTTTTTTCTAGGAGAGAAATCCATGCCCATGTTCAGGACATGACGTTACTTGAGGGAGGCCAAGAGTTTCGTTGGAAGATGTCAATGTTTTGCCTTAATGTTGAGTGTTCTCCATGATAGTCATAGATTTCAAGGTCTTCCGAAAGTGCAGAAAGAAACCCAAGTGTCCATGCACTTGGTGAACATCTGTATGTTGCTCAAAAACTAAGACCCAGAAACTAAGTGTTTGCCGACTTTTATTTCTCATAATTATTACTTTACCTTGGAGTTTCGATGGCCCATTTTGAGCCATTTTGAGCCACAGACCCCTGAAATGCCATGGCCACCCCAAAGCATTGGCCAATTCGTACGCTGGAGGCCTTAGAGAAGGCCGCTGAGGAGTGGAATTCCAAGGATTCCAAGGAGGCGAACAATCACCCGCGACGGACGGGTGATCAACTCGACCCCGACCCCTTCGACGTCACCCCGACCCCTTCGAGTCGAGCCGAAGAATCGATGTGAAGACCCCCAAGCTTCACGAAGATAGTGGCCGGTGTTTGTTGCAGATGAGTTATAAGACTCAATGTTTGTTTGGCCGGTGTCGAGTTTTGGTACTAAGGCCGCCCTGTACCAAAGCGGCAGATCCGTGGTCGGTATCCAACCGATTCCGCCGATGGTTGTCAGGAATCCTGGGGCGAGAATGGGAAGCAGGAAGAGAGCTGGGACAAAGACAAGTGCCTTCCCCAGGGTTGGCTCTTGGGTTGGAAGAGAGCTGGCATGAAGAGAAAAGGTTGGAAGCAGGTGGATTTGGTGTGCTTGACGCTGTCGCGACACTTGTCGGTTTCCTGTTGGACTACAATTATATACAATGCAGTATTACATGCTTCTTGACCATCATCCACTTCATGCACAGGAGATGGGAGTTGTATGGATTGATCTTCGGGAAGTCTGAGCTTTCAGACTTGGGCTTCCTCCAGACTGATCACGTCCAAGCCGGATGGCTTGTGGCAGATCACATCAGTATTACATGTCAATGCCAATCAACCGAGTCAACAATGAATGGCACGGTCGAGTTTTGCAAAACAGCAAAGGGACGTTTGACATGAGTGCAGCATGGTGTATTGATTCTATTCTATTCTATTCAATCCATGTACTGAAAAGGAGCTAAGCTGTACATCGGTTCAGGTTTATGACTGCCTAGTGAACATCCAGGGTTTCAACTCAAGGGCTCTCACAATCCAGATCAGTTGCGACACATCCAGATCAGTTGCGATTCCCAAGGGACAGGAGTTGATCAACAGGTTGAGAAATGACATCTTCCTGCTATTGCTGTTCTGAAGCATGGGGTGATATGGGGCGTATTTCACAAGTTTTTCACGGCCCCCGAACCCATGAAACGATCTGTCGTGCATGTTTCACATGCGAAGGCCCCTTCGGTCTAGGGGCGACCTCTCTTTTTCGGGAACCCGAGCGTCCGAGGGGTCATCGTTCGGCGATGAAGACACGAACGAATCCGCCACCGTGCGACACACTGGAAGGGCGCAGCCGACGTTCACCGAGGAACGGCGCCAACGAATGGTCGAAAGAGGAGGGAAAATCCGACAGTCGCGGGCCTAGATAGGGATCGGTATTTCCTATCCCACGAATAGCTAGTAAATAGTAAATTAGCTTCTACCACTGTTTGTTGCTAACAAAAGCAATAATTATCTGGGGAGTGCAAAGGTCAGGCTGTGCAAAGTAGGTAGGCAGAAGCAGTAGGCAAAGTCCAAGCAGAGTCCTGGTGGACCCCACTCGGGTGAGGCATTCTGAAATACTCATTGGGTCCAAGTGCCATGTTGCATAGTAACATCAATGTTGGATGATGTTCCTGAGGCAGAGTCGGCGGCCAGCCATCTTTGTCACCCGGAAGTGAGCACAAGCTGTGTTAACTAATTGCCTCGCCAAATCAATCAATACCCAGGAACCAATGATCCAGGCTTCCAACTGGTGTGTTCAAAGTCCGAAAGTTGGCAAACTGAGTTGGTGCTGACGAACGGAAGGTAAACAAATCATGTGTTCAATGTCAAGTATAGTTTCAAGATGTTTCAAGTAGTTTGAAGAGTCGTTGGATCCAGAAACTACAATCGTAGCTCCTTCCCGTCAGTAAGGGCCCTCCTTACCGAAAAAATCCCTCGGAAGATCGAAGGTTCGTTCAATACATGTTGGAACCCCAACAAAACGACCCCTGGATTCTGGATCCTGGCTTTTTTATCCACAAAGTCACCTAAAGGGCAGACATGTTGCGTAGATAGAGGATTCTGGTCAAGTCTAAATTTCAACTTTAAGGGAACGCACTGTAGGCTAAGCATATTGAAACGGGGATGCACTTTTGACAAAGGCCTGCGGATCTGAGGTTGGTCAAAGGACGACTGGTCAAAGAAGGATGAATGGTCCAACAACAACAACAAGGCGGGTGATGGGTCATTCTGGAAAGTGCCCGCTCGAAGCTCTGCTTCGCAACCCAATTGGCAGTGGCCGAAGAAGCCATGTGATCAGTTTGGTGAAGTGATATATATATATATAGTATAGTGGCCTGCAGTCACTTAGAATATTACCTAATGCCCCCGGGGCATTAGGTCATTATTCTATATCTTTTTGGGGAAACACTTAGAATATTGGTTGGATAGGTTTGGATGAAAAGTTGAAGAAACACATGTCATGGGTGGGAAAAGGTAGCGCAGTGAATCTGAGGTATGCTGAATATTCTATCTGCTGGCTTCAAAAAACTGAACAATTCTATCTGTTGGCTTCTAAAAATTATTCTATGTGTTACCTAATGCACCTTAATATTCTATCTGTCTGAAGTTCACTATATATACTATTAATACTCCCTGAATAGTATACTATATAGTGATATATACTATATATAGTATACTATTACATATATTTATATAATAGTATACTCAGTATACTCCCTGAAACTTTCATTTGTTAGACACGCCGCTGTCGCCGCATCGATCGTGGTCCTGGTCGTGCCATCTCGTCAGGATGAATGGTGGAAAAAGGATCAGAATGAATCCAAGGACCGACCATTCGACCAGTGTCATGGAGAGAGAGAGAGAGAAAGAAAGAAAGAGAGAGAGGGCTTGAACTTTGCGTGGAAGACAAACAATGAAAAAAAACGCCATGGACAGTAGGAGTTTGGACGGTTCTTTTGAACTCAAGATGGATGCAGAAGCACAGGGGGTGGTGTGCTTGGGTGGGCTTTGGTGGATGTGTTGCGAGACCAGCCAACCTCGACTTGTTCGCTGGCCCAGTTTCTTTGGACCTCTTTTTGGGGTACGCAGGCCACGTGCGAGTGGCCGCGAGTGAGGCTGAAACCCAAGTTCAATGATTTATGTTGAATCTTGCGAAGCATGGTGGTAAAGATTTAACCGCCGCTGGCGTGTGCCGTGCCGCCGACCTCCACGGCTCAATGCTGCCGCATGTGTAAAGGGGAGCAACGTGTCGTGATCAAATAATGCGAAGGGGAGCTAGACTGAAGGCAGGGGAACACACAAAGCAAAGAAACTGCAAGGGCTGGTCCTAGAGGAAGGCATAAATTAACTCCTGCCGTGTCGCCAGCAAAAAACAAAATAGGGAGCTTGGCTCAAGGGGGAGTCTTGCAAAGCGTGGTGGTAAAGATAGTGGTCGGGCTACTAATATAGTCTAATATATGTTGTTTTTAAACATACATTTTACGACTGCCACTCTCTCATTCAAAAGCAGTCACCGAAAGGGTGAACTCTATTTGTGACTGCTCGAGTTCGGACATCTATGTTTGGCCTGGAACCCTGCAACACTCCAGTCCTTGACCAAAATCAGACCAGACTCTGGTGCCATGGCTGCCAATGGCCAGGCAGCCAAGAAGTTTACCTCCAATATTTTCCATGTTGGGCCGTTTCCTATCTTGCAAGACCCCACTGCATGCTCTTTTACACTACTCCAGGAGTGGGGTCTAGGGACCTGCTCGCGGAGTCAGCTTGGACCCGTCAGCCACCTTGGCCCAGTCAGCCAGGACTGGTGGAAGAACGACAAGGCGCGGTCGCGGCGCCGTGACCCGCGACGCCGCGAAGCGCCGCGAAGCCGCGACACGTCACCTGATGTGTCCGATTCGTCCGAGCCGACGGAAGTGTGTCCACCTGGCGGAAGGTCCGGTGGTGTTCTGAGGGGGGCAGAGGGGGAGTACAGCTGTACATACAGCTGGGATTTGAGGTGTCTCTCATTGAGTTGACCCCTGGTATTGGATAGCCAGAGCTCTCACGATCTCAGGATCTGGATCAGAGCCACCAACACGGGGGCAAAACAACGCTGGGAGTGGAGCATCAGCTGCCAGGCGTTTGCATGACCAACATGAAATGTTGTTAATCACAAATTCCCCTTATTTGTTGCTTTTTCAGATGCTGATGTCTTGGACATAAAGTGCAAAAGGTCAACTGAATATATCAAGCAAGGGGGATTGTCAAAATTAATCAGTCAAGTCAAATCATAAGAAGTTGTGTCCAATTGGGACATTCTGGGATAGTTTGCCCACCAAATTTGATCATTCGTATGGAAAGTATGCATGTTCAAGCTCTGGAAACAGATTGAAAGTACGGACACATTCTTACAACGCTATGTTGCTTTCCCAGGTGAAGAACAAATACTGTAGCTGTTTTTCAACGTGGGGCCATTCCTTCCTTCCTCCGTTTCGTAATTCAACAGTGATTTCGCCACCAAGCGTGCCAACGTCTCTCGCGAACCGAGAAACGCTATGAATAATGCTCAGTCGCGCGTTCTGGCCAGGGCGAGAATGGGGGTTGGAAGAGGTCAGCAGACGCACATGAGGACCAGCCAGCTTCCAAGGCTGGGGCGACTTCATACCGTGTGGACTTCATCGATTGTTTCCATCAATACCATTGAACAAAGTACCATAAAGTATACCCATGATTTGAACTTATTTTCAAGTTTGACGTTTGGGCATCCAGATCTCGTTCAAACTCCATGGTACACTCCCTGACACTGAGAAAAGGAAACACACACCATCAAGTCAAGCAGCTTTGAAGACGGCCAAACTTGGGCAGACAGAGAGAACCGCCCTGGAACACCCACCGCAGGTCCAAGCCACTGGGAATGTCTATGCCAGGTCTGGGGCCGTCTCACCGTCGGCGTTGGGGTCGTCTCACCGTCCAGGTTTTGGACCGGTCATGGAAGAGGTCACGTTGACAGATTGGGAATCATTGATATCGGAAGACATGTTTGGATTGATGGTGTTTCTTTAAATTGTGTTTGATTGGTTTTGTTTTGCCCTGCTTGGATGGGTGGAAACATGCTAAACTTGGGATTGGCGGTTCGGTTAGAACGTCAGGTCATCGGGGCGGGATTGACGTTGGAAAGTGCCTGAATCCGTTTGCAGTGTTGACATGCAAGAATCATGCACATCGATATGGAGCACCATATTTCAAGAATACATTGAACCGACGAATCGACCGGTTTTCCTGAAATTCCATCACATCAAATGTGTTTAAAATTTTCTTTTTTGATCCTCTATGGACTAAATCCTTTCATTTACTTGATCGGCCGAGCTCGGGCGGTCGTGCTGCTCAGGTAACCGAGCTCTTTCAGGGCCAGGTTTCTGCAGGGTGCTCGGGCGGTCGATGTCCGTGTTCAGGCGGTGTTTGGGGAACCACTCCAGCTGAGAGTGCACCAATGATTTCAATGCACGGGCCTGAACAAGCGTGCTCAAGCTGTGGTCTTCTGTATCGATGGTTTGAACATGTTTGAACCTCAGACTCGGAAAGAAAAAAGAACACCTCAGACTCAGTATGGCTAGTCATTGAATCCCACCTCCAAAGATTTGATATGATTTGATGTGACACGATTCTGCCACCGGCGTGTGTGGCAGATCCGTTGTCAGATCCTTTCTTCGGTCTCTGCAAAACACGCGCCACACGAGTCAAATGATGGTCCAGCGAAAGAAAGAAAACATGTGGATCAAGCTACCACTGTGGAATTGGAAACTAGATGCAACTATGATGTAACTATATGTAACAACTTGTAACTATATACTTGATTATACTTGTATATATATATAACTATACTTGTAACTTGTAACATTGTGCCGCCCATGGTTCCTGATATGATCATTTAAGTGGGATGCATGGGGCTTCTTCAGGTGAACTCATCCCTCCGATCGCCGAAGAGCTGCAAACGATTTGGGGTCGGTGATGTGGCCCAGCTGTGGCGAGTGTGTAGGGAGATGCGAAGCCCATCACTGTCTTCCGATCGATGTCCTTCATCCACCACTGAAGGAAGGCCATGATGGAAGGACCATGATGTCCTTCACGTGTCCCCCGGAAGAAGGAACTTCTGACGTGTTTGATCGCACATGAAAAAAGCGGCATCCGTCTTCCGACGGGTGGCGGGATGACTGGCAGGTCCACTGACCAGAACCGTTTCGGTTCGTTCTGACCAGAACTCGGCCACTGATTTCATTGGTTACCAAATTGGTTCAGGTGCGTAGATTTCATGTTCGTAATAGTGATCCCAATGGACCACGGACCACCCAAACCGGCACGAAGGAACAAACAAAAAGGAGAACGCGACACATGCTCGTTCGTGGATTCCACCATCTCAATATCACCTTGCGAGACGGGCACAACCTGTTCCGTATGTGACGTATGCCATCCTCCTGACAGAAGTAATTACATCTAAATCCTTATGATCATTGACTCTCCTGATGACTCTCCAGCTTCCTGATCATGAGCACGGCTTGTCCTATCTCAAGCTCTCCAATCTTAAGTCATGGTTCTTGATCAATGTGATCAATCAGACTTGCGCTACATACCTTTCCTGCCAAATCACTCCTCTTCAGGACCGGAAGACCTTAGACTTCCTCGCTGGTGGGACAAGTGGAAGGAAGGACCCATCAAAGGCCCATGTTGGTAGAGTAGGATAGGGACATTTGGTGTTGCAACAGTAGGACTCTTCCAACAGGTGCAGACTCTTCCTTTGGTGGGATCGGAGAGATCGAGTAGAATAGGATAACCTTCCAACAGGTGCAGACTCTTTCGGAACTACTCCAAGGGTGCAGACTCCTCGAAACGATTAGCGTCAAAACACGCTGAAAACGCGCTGTCCACGGTCCACGATTCCTGCCAGACTCTCTCAGGTTGGATCATATCCGCTGTGAGCGGTGTGTGTGGATTTTCAGCGGAGGGAGCTGAAGCCCGGAGAAAGACCATGAATGATCAGACAGGTTGAATCAGGTATAAAAGAACCAGCTTCAAGAAGCAGCTGAATAGCTTCAACCAGTTGCAGACCGTCCCCAGCACACCCTGAGAAAAATGAGTTCTTGTCCGGTCAAATCCAAGCTTTCAGTTGTAGCTTCGAGATCCGGACGGACGCCGATGCGTGCGCCATGCCGGTGTTGGCCATGGATAGGAAGGTCTTGGGCCATAGTAGGTGTTTAGCTGATCTCTCCAATCTCGCCACAAACGATTTGGTGGCGAAGGGTGGCCTCAGCTCCAAGGCTCCACTGGGAATCGAGGCGAAGATTCCGCCATTCGAGGGAATCGTCCTCCGGGTGTGACGATGGCCACCGTGATGTGGTTGCCTTATTCGAGTTTTGGTCATGCTCGTGCTCAAAACCTGCGGCGTTATGCGTGGCCGGAACAGGCTGTCAGGCGTCTCTTGGGGGGGCGGCTATGGCGGGCTTAAAGCGGTGGGGTGCAAAACGAATGTTCCGTCCTATGCACTCCCCATGAAGTAACATGAAGTCACCTGACGCCAAAGCTGTGGGGACTTGTGCTCGAGGATGATTGTTGGGTAATGTTGTGTCAAAGCTTCCGAAAGGAGGTGAGACATTTGATAATTGAGTGAGGGCTCCCAGCTGCTTTTGAGAGGGCATTTGGCGCAGGTTCGAGGCCAGTCTAACTACCTTTTGAGTAGGACTAGGCGAGAGTCAGACTATATGTGGCACATTCAATACACCTGTTGAGCAAAGTGTCAGATAAAGCATTGATTAAACATAGGGGATTTCTCCATGCTTCCAATTTCTTCTTGACTCCTTCACCTCGAGCCTTAATGGCGGCTTCATGACAAGGAACAAGTGGAACTATGAGCACAGCACAACTACGAAGGGGTGCTCCAAACAAACAAGCAACTTGCAAACGCATGCGGCATACTTTGCCTTGCAACATATTCACTGGCAACATGCCACAAAAACCAACTGCCGACATGTCTCAATCCATTAAACACCACTGAAGGACATTGCAAGACGTTGTTTTTGCATTTTTGGAAATGGGAGTCCCACCCAAGTGAGCGTCCAATTTGCACCCAAAATCCTCGAAAGCCTTTTTTTGTTTTCAATGGAAAAACATACATGCATATGACATGCATATAATTTATATATGTAATTTTTACATAGGAATTCTGGACCGCCGCCACACTGGACATCTGTGACCATGGCATGGCGGGCGCGGGAGTGGCGAGCGCCGGAGTCGGCGCGGCGAGCGCGGCGAGCGCTGGACGGCTCCCCTCGCCGGGGAAAGCACCTCCAAGCACGCCAGGCGTGGTCGGTGTGGTGGGTTTTTACACCCGGAAGGGACCTCATGGAAACTGAACATGGACCTTTGGAATACTAATTATGTTCATCTATTTTCCTTTACAACTAACATTGTTGTCAGAACGCTCGAGACTCTTCCAGGGTATACTTGCCCTTCAAGTAGCGCTCCCAATGGTTGTCCCAATGGAGTAAATCTGAGTAGATTGGCATTGCCTGCAATGATCAAGCTGCGGGCATGCATGGCAGTTTTTGTTTTACACCTTCTCAGCCATGTGCCAGCCTAGTTAGATGATTTTTCATTGCAAGTATAGAATCTGCCTTTTATGTAAGGACTTGAATTTAAGATAAGATAATTTGATATAATAGTGTTGCAGTTTGTGGTTGTCCTGGAAAGGGGGACGCTTTGAAGGAACACTCACCAATGCCATGTGCTTCTTCGCAAACGCTTGAAATTAGGATGCCATATGATGCCGTCATACGTACTTCAAGGCTGTGATTTCTGCTGCCCAAAATATATTCTATCACGAGAAGTTGGAATGATCAAAAGGATTCAAAAGGCATGATATCCCATGTGCTGGTTTGGTTGGGGACGAACGCGGGTACACACCAATTCTACGGGCCTCTTAGCCATTACGCAGAGTTTTTGTTGTTTGTTTTCCTTCAAATAAATAGGTGAAAAGAAACGGCAGAAGCTTTGCACAGTGGCAAAATCCTGGAATGGTTGCTCACCAAGATTCTCTTGTCCTTTAGTGAAACAGGTCATTGTTGACCGACCATCGTGTGAAAGTCGTACCGGACATCGTGATCAGCAAACACATGGTCAATCTCCATAGCTTCACCATTTCATTCTTTGGGGCTGAAGAAAGTCACTACAGTAGCTGTGGCTATGACTTCTCACTTTGAAGTGTCAGTGGAATGTCATGAAGTGTTTGATTCTTTTCAAAACGACCAGATGCCAAAACAATAATGTTCAATCCCTCCAAACCACCGAACCGAAAGCAAATCGCCCGGTCCCATGTCCACAACCAACCAACTCCACTGAACCAGTGCCTTTCCGTCCACCCCACGAGCGAGCGCCGCTTTCGCCGCGTGGCGAGGTCAGGAGGTGCTGGAGCTTCCCGAGTCCCCGGAGCTCGCTCTGCAGACGGCTGGGCGCATTGCCCCGCTGCCCGCGGAGGCGAAGAGACGGTGTCTCCGTGTCCGGTGGGTTGGAGGTGTCTCACCTGGCCCTGTGGCCCTGTGGCCAGTATCAGGTTCAACTCTGTGAAAGCTTCTCTAAAATGAGCAGAAAACGCCAAACACGCCTCCTCAACAGGTGTGGACCAGATTTTTAGACACAAGGATTGATATCAAGAAGTAAGATCTTCAGTTGACAGGACTGGAGCCCGATGTCGCTCAGGGTGAAAAGGTCTTGAATCCTTTTAATACCAAATCTCTTTGTGTCAGGTGGCACGGATTTCCATTATTTACATAATAGTATATTATCCCTGATGCTGGCAGCACCATTCCTCTCCCAAAACGTCCAGGCAGCGGGGTAGCGGTTTTTGGTTGGGTGGGACAAGTGGTTGGGGGATCGGGAATGCAAACCGGCACACTAAAATAGTCCGTGGTAGTGCTAGCCTTGCTGCCTTGCTGAGTTTGATTGACCACTTGGTCAATGAAACTCATGCAGCAAGGCTAGTACGACTAGGGGCTAGAACCATGTTTTGCTTGATGTGTTTCTTCTAATGTGGTGTTTGATCCCCGCCCAAAGCACTGGCCCCCCCCATACAAATACCATCAAATACACCATCTCCTTTTGACGCCATCTTCAGGAAGCTGCGGAAGCCACTCAGTTCCGCTTTGCTTTAGAGCAAGACGATCCTTACGAGCGTTTCATCAAACAGCAGCTGGCCTTGTTGGACGATGAGCTGCCCGGCGAAGACGATGAGCCCATGCAATTAGGCCTTGATAGGTTTGATAGGCCGTGCTCCGTCTCCGGTGGCTCCTGCGGTTGGCCAGGTGGGTGTGTCCAGACAATTCTGTCATGCTGAGGAAAGGAACGCACCAGGGAAACAATTTGGGGATAGAGACAAACAAACTGGCTGATTTGGATGTTGAAACGATCATCGGGGACAGATTTTGTTAGCTTTTCTGTTCTGCAGGCCTTGTCAGGAGCTTTTCAGAGGCAGTTCTCCCCGAACATATGAGGATATTTTTGGACAGAACAGATACACCTTCCCTACAATGCAGATCACACCAAGACCTAAAAGAGGAATGTTGTTCCAGGTGGAAGTGTCCAACTTCTACCAATTTCCGCCAGATAGATATACTGTATACATCTGTATACACTGTAGGATGTTCTTCTCTGACGTTTCTCACCACGTGCTTTTACTTGCTCCATCTTGCTCCCCTCCTTTTTTGGGGAAACTCATGGACACTCCACCTTCGGAAACTCGCAAGTGGAGTCAACGTCTCCCAGCGGGTTGCGAAACCCACCGGGTCGCGACCGAGCCAAACGCCCGTGGGACCGACGGTCGGCGGCCCAGTCTGCGGAAGCTTCAGTTGGAAGAGCCCTTGGTCCAGGAGCAGCTAAAGGCCTTGGAGGTGGCGGGATTCGGTGGGTTTGGGTTCGTTTTTCGGGTGGAAGTGGCGGGTTTCGCGGAAGCCTCACTGTTTTTTGGTGAGCATTTCATGGCATTTCCTGGTCCGTGTCAAATTTGGTTGGTCTTGTCAGAAGCTCTCTTATGCCTTGGGGGCTTCTATGTGAGTGTGCTTTGGTATCGTAAGGTAGGTGATTGAGCAACAATTGGCTATAGACTTTGATCAATTGCCCAATATGACCAAGTTGGTACTAGCTTGGTGATTGATCAAGTATTTGATCCTGCTGGCATGGGATAGTTGTTCCTCTGACGCTTCTGCGAACTCCGCCATTTGTACAAAACCCGCAACCCGCTCGGGTGTCGCCATCGCCGTCAAGCTTCACCTGGTTTGCTTCGCGCCAAAAACAAAGCAAGAAGATCCCACTGGCCCATTGCTTCCACTGGAGATGCAAAAGCATTCTGGTATGGGTGATTCATCAACAGGCTACATGATTGGTCCAAGGAGTTCTTATAACTACCTGTAAGAAAATCCCTTCCAGGAAGCCCTGAACCCCAGGGTAAGCCCGTTGATTTACAAGTATTGTTATGATGAGTTCTTTGTTTCAGGTCTTGTGTCTTTTCATGCCCAGCTACCAGGCGCAGCTCCGTTCCAGGAAGCCTCCTTCGGCCCAGGTGCCTTTCCTCGCGGGCCGTGCGTCGGTCAAGTCGCGGTCGCATCGTATGGGTTTCGGGTGCAGTGGCGGCTGAGCCTAGATTTCTTGAATACGAAACCATGGGGATGATGGTATGGATAGGGGGCCGTACTGAGTGGATCAAATCCAGGGGTGTCAGTGCCTGGACTCTGTCTGACCCTAGGTCCCAGTACAACCGGGTATGGTATGGTACATATGGTGTGGTTCTGCTACTTGGACACTGCGTTTCTCCGACTCGCGGACTCCTGGACTCCTGCGGCCCAGGACTCCGGGACGGCCGGTCCAACTCCGCGTGGGCCACGGCTCCTTGGTTTTTGTTGGAACTGTTGCTGGGGGTTGGAGTGGGCGGCTGTCACAGCCAGTGGAGGTCTTCCAAAAAAAAATTAAGTGACCTTGTAGGACCCGTAACCTGGGGTACCTGGGGATAGTCTATAGGGTCCTTCAACCTCTGTTGGCTCATAGAAAGTGCATGGAGGTGTGTAGGTTTGGGGCTCAAGCCGCCGTGAGGTGTTGCACCTAAGAACATCGCCATTTGCTGTGAGACTTGTTGGATTCAATTTCTGGTGCTAGCTTTCCTCTTGGGAAGAAACTTGCTGAACTTGTTTGTGAGAGGGTTGGCTCAGAGAAATAGCTTGCTCGATCTTGCACACTTCGGCTGCATTGGCAAGCCACCTCGTGCCTGGTCTTTACTGCCATGGGCCAATGTTGCAATGGCTAATACTTCAATGCCTTTGATCATATACTCGTACAACGACATGTCTGTGGGTCGTCAAAACCGGAAAGCCTCGGTTGACCGCCCGTAGTTTTGTGCAGATGTTCAGCTGTAGGATAATATACTTGATGGTGGGCCAGGACTTCTTGTTTGGATCCTTTCGAAAGGCTTGATGCGGTTTGGCAATATGTGCAGGCGGTTGGGCCAGATGTCCCCCAAGCAGGCGGGGGCTGATCGCCGGGGACGACATGGGGACCCCGAACCCATCACTCTCAGCCTTTGGACCACTGACTCAATAGGGTGAGGTGAAGGCTGCCTTGGAGACGGGTAGATTCAGGCAGGTAGATCAATCTAATAATGCTCCAGACAGACTGTTTGATGACTATAGATATATCGTTGTTGCAAGTATATAGAATGGGCAACGCCCGGGTGCCGCCAACTCCTACTACTGGAGCTGCCGCCATCTTTGGACTTGCTCCAAGTAGGGTCCACAAAGCCTGAGGCCTGGTTCACAGCAAAAGCAAGCCAAAAGACAAGGTGTTGGTGTTGGATCATTGGTCTCTGACATTTGGACCCTTGGAACATGTGGTGATTCACTTGTCCGTGCAACCCACACATCCTAAAGCAAAGTGGTGTGGCAGATGCTCCGCGATTCTCAGCCATAGCTGCCAGAGCCTAGGTGCCTTTGCCTTGCTTGCTCCAAGTAGGGGTCGGCGGCCTTATGCAGCACCACGCAGCACAAAGGATATGGCAACACACATGTGGTCGGACTTCTCTTTTGCCTTTTGACTCTGGCTTGGACTTTGCCTTCGGCTTCAGTTTTGGGCTTTGACTTGGGCTTTGCTTTATGACTTTCACGTTGTCTTGGACTGGGTTTCATAGTTCTTTGGACTTCTTGTTGTGTTTGTTTGGCGCGTTGGACTTCGGATTTGGCATGTTAGTAGGAAAACAGAACACCTTCCGTCCACTTCAACTCTTTGACTCTTGCCCTATTGTAAAGCCCATCCAACCTTAGCAGCAAATTTGCGTCTTGCAACAACAACATCTCTCCGCCATCCGTCGGATTGTCAAAAATTTGCCACACCAAAAATAGTGCATTTGTTGTTTGGGAGGGCCTGGGGGGAGGAGGTTGATCTGATAGTTAATTGATAGCTTAGTCACCCTCTAAAAGGCTTGGCCATAAGGTCTATAGTCTATAGCCCCCCCGCCTCAGCCCCCACCAGGGCCACGTGATAATGTAGTGTAGTGTAATGTATGCACTGATAATGAAATCCAACGCAAAAGATGTAACGTACCTAACGCAATGTAATATAACGCAATGCAATGCAATGCAGTGTAATGTAACTCAACGTAATGTAATTGCTGGATGGTTGGATGTATCCACGTATCTACGTATCTAATTGCGTATGCATGTAATGTAATGCAACGTAACATAACGCAACGTAACGCAACGTAACGTAGTGTAATGTCATGTCATGCAGTGTAATGCAATGTACCATTCCGTTGTCCAGTGTGAGGCGCTTGCATTTGTCATTTTGGATGAAAGGACGGAGAGGTGGTGGTGTATGTTTTCCAGATGCTGTTATGTTATGTTACGGGGTTTTGTGATGAGAATTCAGGTTTGTTGCTTTCTCTTTTATTTGGGATCCTTGGGGACCCTAACGTCGCGCGGTTGGCCACTCTGGCGCGTTCTCCCATGGGCCAGGGTCGGCAGTCATATTTAGAGAGATTTTCAATGCTGTTTGTTGAAGTGCTGGTTGGAAAAAAAGTGAAGGATGCCTCGATGGCCAAAGTGTCAAACACTAGTTGTTTCTCCTTGGCTGACATTGTCGGTTTTGTTCTTAAGTCTTAGTGACTGTGCTCGTGATAGCTCTGTTTTCCTGCTCCTGAACCCTTTCTTTTAGTATAAATTGAATCATTCCTCAACAAATGTCCACTGTTTTTGGGTATTCTTCGCTTGGGCGCCCATGAACCATGGTCGCTAGGCTATGCATCTTAATCCCATGTTTGACCCAAGGCCTTGGCCCAAGGGCATGATTGGGATACTGTGTTAGCAAAGCAACCCGCGACGGGAAAGGGTCTACAAAAGAAAAGTGGATGTCCGTGACATTTCATGACACAACCCAGTGTTATCGATGATCGAAGTTTACTTCTTATTGTGTTCTGAGGATCAACCATCCTTGAATGGGTTCCCTAAGCGGCTTCCAAGTGGCACGACCTTCGGATGGAACACGCTACACACATTGGATCCAGTTGCATGCATCCACAGTTGCCAGATGAGCCCACGCGCCGCTGCTGCCAATCGCCGAACTGAAGGCAAGGCTGGCATTTTTTGCAGGACATGGATGGTAGGGAAGTACGGAAAGGTTGAGATTGGAACCAAGGTTTTTTGTTTTAATTGTTCCCATCTATGTCACATCCAAGTAAGTCAGAAAAACACACACACACACATCAGCTCGGACACATCACCCCTTTAAAGCATATCACCCTCTTCTTCATTGGCCCATGGCCGGAAGGTTTTTTTCGTCCTGCAGGTGAGGCACGGAGCTTGGCCTTGGAACGTCGGGTGCAACAGCTCATTGCCACTGGGACGAGAACCAGCGCAGGTTGGGCGGGTTTTGGGTGGCGGGTGCCGAGCACACGAAGATCGTGGAGGATTTGGGGTGCTGAGGAGGTCATGGAAATAGGAAGCGATGTTTAGGGCAACCGGACCTGAAGTGCTGGAGCGACATGTTGGAGCGCCTGAACCTGTTTTAAGCCGTTGAACAACAGCAGGCCAGGGCCTTTGTCATGGCGGGCATCTAGGTTTGGCACATATTTTTTTTGCATTTTGATG
Source organism: Durusdinium trenchii (assembly GCA_963970005.1). NCBI lineage: Eukaryota > Dinophyceae > Suessiales > Symbiodiniaceae > Durusdinium > Durusdinium trenchii. The sequence goes on along the minus strand of CAXAMN010013558.1, from coordinate 379,057 downwards.
AGGGGAACGACCTAGTTTGCTGCAGGTCTATTTTTGTTCTACCCTCTCTACATCCAATTGCCAGAGGTTTTGAAAGAGATCTTGATCCTGAGGTTCGAACGACCCAAAGACTGACCCATTCTCCACGGTTTCCCTCCTTGCGGACGGCCAGATCAGAACAATAGCTAAGTCCAAGATCACAATCCTTCCTTTTGGCATCACACGTACTGAGTGCAGCACTACGCGTGCAGCACTGAGGAGCGCCGTGAGCAGCGCGAGAAGTCCCAGAAAGTCACGCCGCCCGCATCCCAGGCGCCATCAGCCACACGGGTGCGGGTGCAGAATAGGGAAGATGTGCTGCGGCACCGAAGCAAGCACCCCAAATGCTGTCAATAGGACCCAAGGTTGTTGGGGTGGTGCAGGATGTCTTCCAAGAGAAAACTGGTGTTTGATGGTGTTTGAAGATCAATCCATGACCATCAGGTCTGGAAGGTCTTCGAAGGGATGTGTTTTTTGACTGCGAACTTTGCTCCCTCACAACTTCCTCACCTCTAAAGCAAACGGCACCCAGTGAGGCAGCGACAGTTGAGTTGCTGTGGCACTCCCGTACAACAAGGAAGCTTTCAGGGAGAGGAAGGAGAAGTAACGCAACTGAACTTTGGTGTTCCAAAGCACAGCTTGCAGGATGGGTCGAAGCAGACTCCCTCATAGGAAAACACTGGTCCCTTTTCCTTTCAAGACCCCCAAAACCGCACGCGCCTGGGCCAGACAGCCACACCGCGGACGCAACGGGACGTCCTTGGGCGTAGCCAGCACAGCGGCAGTCCAGTGCCGGGCCGCACTGGGGTGCCTCGGCAATCGTACAGTTCACGAAATGGTGAGAAAGCCAGGATTTAGGATGATTCAGAAAGATGTTCCTGTACACCGTCACCTCCTAATTGATGGTCCTTGATTTGGTGGGCTGCAACCGGGTAAAGACAGCAGGCTCCCGGGTGCAAAACGCCGAGGCGGTCTTTGTGCCGCTGGAGGGGCAAATGTACTTGGAGACTTGGCATAAGAAGTTCCAAGCAACGCAGTCCTTTCTGCAGATTTCATGGGACATCGCTTGTCACACACACACACACACCAAAAAAATAGATTGATTGACCTTTTTTGGAAAGTGTCCGGAGCTGTCAAATCATAAGAAAGAGATCGACGCTTTCCTTGTTCTCCTCGATCATTCGATTACTGTATCCTGGATCCTGTATATAGCGTATATATAGTTCATGTGAAAGATGTGCAAAATGCCTGTTTCTGCCGGACAGGATGGGCGAGTAGATTTCACAACATGTCTAATAATCCAAGAGTCTATATTGGAATTGCCAATCCGTTGGCCAACACTTTGGCCCGTCCATGACCCACGTCTTCCCGCCGCCGGGGTGCTTTAATCCACTTCAGGAGGGTCCGCAGAGTGTGCTCCACGGCCCGGAAAGTGCACGCTTCCACCTGGACCCCGCTTCCGCGGTGCTGTGCCTTGGCAAAAAAGGCGCGGTTGTGTTGGCCGGCAGCCAGGGTGGCTGGGAGAGTTCATGGGTTCAAGAGATGATGATGATGATGATGATGATGATGATGATGATGATGATGATGATGAGGATGAGGATGAGGATGAGGATGAGGATGAGGAGGAGGAGGAGGAGGAGGATGAGGATGAGGATGAGGATGAGGATTGATGAGGATGAGGATGAGGATGAGGATGATGATGATGATGATGATGATGATGATGATGAGGAGGAGGAGGAGGATGAGGATGAGGATGAGGATGATGGTGATGATGATGATGATGATGATGATGATGATGATGATGATGATGGAGATGGATGATGATGGAGATGGATGATGATGATGATGATGATGAGGAGGAGGAGGAGGAGTATCATGATGGATGTTACTTGTAGTTCAATCTCAAAAGAATTGCGATGTGTTGGCTGACACTCAAAGTCCCAGCCAAGCAGAAAGGATTACTCATTGCTCCCAAGAGATCCCTTGAACTCCTTAGACATTTGTATAGTCTCCTCACTTTTGCAATTTCTGTTACAAAGCTAGTCGATAAACTAACCAAAGTTATTTCTGCGAAAGAGGTTGGGATAATTAGGTGGTTTGGGGGAGAGTGGACCAAAAGTGCGGTTTTCATCATAGCCTGGGGTGAGGTTAATTGATTTTGGCGGATGCATCCAGAGTCATGTCAGAGGCATCCAGAACTCTGAGCTACCCTCGTTCGATGTTGAACGATCATAAACTGTGAACAGATGCAGGAGTATCAGAGTATCATGTCAGACGCATCCAGAACTCCGAGCTGCCCTGCTGACAGGAGTAAAAGTGTCTCCCTGCACCGTAGTTGTGGGCCTGCGCTCTCTTGCTGGCTTCGCTACCCCTTCTTAGGTCTATTTTTTAAAGACTGACCGGACCTCTCCAAATACATCATGTCAAAAATCATATCCGATCAACAGGAATCACAGAATCCCACGGAGCTTCAACGGGATCAACCAGGAATGACCGAATCTCGCACCATCTCTCGGTCTCTCGGATCCGCATACCCTCAACCTCACTCCTCCCAAGGACCGCGCGCCATTGGAGCCCGGGCCACTGGCGCCCGGAGGTCTCACGCTTCGACCTGGACCCGGTGACCAATCGCGAGTGGCCGGTGGTAGGCCTGGTGGGGAGTGAGGGGATGCTGCACGATGCGCGCTTGGGACGCGATCTCGGCCGCCTCGGCCCGTAGACGTGGTGGAAACAGACCAACCACCGCGGGTGAGCGGATTCCGGTCTGGAGCCATGCACATAGCATATACCGCAGGCCAATTATGAATGATGAGACACATGGATATACATGGGACATCGAGATGTCATGAGCCATCCGCCAGAATTGGCGCATCCATAAATGTACCATACCCACATCATCCATGATCATCCCAGATCCTGCAACAGTGTCTCGCCTTTTTGGCGGCTCTTGATCTCCCGAAATCTGACACTGATGAGAGACCTGGGCTGGGCCGGTCACTTGGCGACCCAAGTTGAAGTACTTCGAAGCTGGCCAAGCAACGGGACGTGGCTACAAGGTCGGTCTCTTTATGTCTCTTTTGAGGTACTGTATAGACTGATTACCCCCTATTTGGATTGTCACTTGTCATAGCACTAGACCTTTCTCAGCATCATCCCGCTGCCAGGCACGCACGTGCCGGAGCCCCACGTACGGCCACATCTGCCAGGCGCAAGCGGATTCGCGGGAGACCTGCGGGGCGTGCAGGGGCCCTGACCAGGTGGTTTGGTCAGGGAGGTCCCAACACAGCCACAACAGGCCTGCGGAGGGCCTGAGATACCGACATGGCCCCCCGGACTTTGATCGTACGTTCGATACTCTCGATAAATGGAACATTTACAAGAGTCAAAGCACAAGTTCCTGTTTCATCCTGTTTCATCCTTTGTCTATGTGGTCGTGCTGTCCGGTGACCTTCTGTACTGAGATGAACCGAACCAGCGAAGAAACCCGATCAAAAGATATCGGACTGCCCCGGCTGCTGAGTACCGGCAGGACCCACGTTGTGGCTCCACGGGTCGTCGCGAATCCAAAAGCGCTGTTGTTGAGTCCTCGACAGATATCAAGGCGTTTGCCGTTCCTCCTTTTTCAATTTGTTTCACCATCTGCTCACCAGTTGCTCTTTTTCTCGATCGTATACGCTGGGGTGCCGAAAGTTGCGCTTCTTGACTTCTAAAACGGGACAAACCCTTTCCCCTTAGAATAGAATCCTACCTGCAACATGTCGACACCTAAGTTGCGGTCAGATTTCCACACCTGAAAGCCTTATAAGTATTGTAAATTTAAACGGGTGTGGAAATCTGACCGTGCTGTACCTGCCAGGCAAAATGGACGTGGCAAGTGTCATGTTGGAACAGAGTAAGAAGCTTAAACTTTAGGATTCTTGAAGTAGTGATGGTAGGTCTGGGTTGAGAAGATTTACCCAGTGAGTAGAGCCTATTGCCAAGATCCCACCATATCCCACCTGGGTCATGGAAGGGTCATGAAAGAGAAGAGGGAACTGATAGTTGTTTAATGTTTTTTGATATAATATGTTGTGGAATGTTTGGTTGTTTTGTTGTCTTTTTTCCCGGACAGTTTTGTTGTTGTTTTTTCTTCAGTGTTTTGCTTTTGATCTTTCACAAACCAAGCCGGCAGAGCTGCGGAGTATCAGTGGCCAGTGACAGTGATGGGTGAGACCGAGGTTTTTAAGAACTGAAAACAACAACAACAACAACATCATCCAACATCAGAACATGTTGAGAACTTTGAGGGCATTCACGGTTAATTTGTTCGATTTGTTTCCATACTTGGCTGATTTAAGGAAGACTCTTTGTTGCTTGTGACTTTTGGCCTGCCAGGGCAGCTTCCTGCAGCGCCGCAGGCTTGTTGGGTAGGTCGCAAGGTGCTTGGCCTGCAGCCTTTGTTCAATGTCGATCCCAAGAATTGTTAGGTGGATTTTGGGATGTTCCTTAGCCTAACTTGCGAGGACGGTTGCACCAAGTGAAGGAGTGCCGTGGATTGCCATGGCTTGTTTCGTTTTCCCCTTACAAGGAGAGCTGTGAGCAGCAGATCCTCTTCCTGAGAAGCTGAGAAAGTCCGCTGGTCCAGCCCGGGCCGAACAGACCCCCCATGGGCCTGCAGGAGTCCAGCCGACCTCATCGGCGGAAGGAGCGAAGCCAAGGGCCATCGCGCAGTCGCAAGGGCCGCAGCAAGGAGCGAAGCTGGGGCCTCAGGCAGCGGTCCGTGAGGCTTCAAAGACCCTCCTGCTACCCACCCATTGATGGATGGTTTTGCACCTCAGTGACGTCAGATGTCAGTGGAGCCGATGCCGTGGCTGCCCAAGATGAGTTCCAACCCAAGAATGGATTTGGGAGGTCTTGGTCGGGTGACGTATTTGAACCACCTAAACCAATTAAGAGGGCGTTAAGAAGGCTGGGTTTCGAGCAACTCCGCCTCAAAAGCGAAAGCCTAGACATGCATTATTTTGGTGCTGTTGAGGCTGTGGGAACTGCTGTGGGAAACACGGTATCAAAACAACCAGGCGGACAAGAGCCAGGGTTTGTCGAGACAAACGCCGAGGTAACATGAGGTAACCAACTCAACGGCTGATCAACGAATCCTTGTGAGATGAGATCCAGGTCCATCTTCTAACACCTGAACAAGTGCTGAACGTCGCATTACTGCAGCGTGCTCGCTTACGTGTGATTCACCCTTCATACTTCCCTTCCTCTTTCGGGACAGCTGCTAGAACAAATGGTTGTTTGTGAGGCAGATTGGCCCACCTGCCCACCTCCATCCACCTGCCCACCTGCATCCACCTGCCAACCCCGCTTTGACCAATCCAAGCGAAATTGACCGGGTGTGGGAGCGGCAGTGGGACCTGCTCGCGCAGTGGTGACCATGCCGAAAAAGGGCTGAACTTGCGGCAGTCCAGGGGTGTGAGGGTCAAAGGATGCGATCGTTCTGAGAGTTGAAGATAGAGGCCCGCTCCAAGTGTCCTGTTGGACGGGCGTGTGTTAGATAGTCCGCCAAAGGGCATCAACATCAAATGCGACGAACCCCCAAAAGTTGATCCCAAGTCCATCGATCCCGTCAACCACCGGGTCTCCACCGTTTGATCCACCGTCATCCGGATCCCAACCGATCCAACCGATCCAACCGGAGGTCGGGAGCGATCCACGGCGTCCAAGGAGCCGCAAGGGGATGTCAGGAGCCACTGTAGTGGTCCCCAAATGGAGAGTGGCACGGTTTCCAATACAGTTCTCTAGTGGAGATTTATAATATCTCAGGATATATGATATATAATTGATATATGTATATATTATATATATTAATATACATATATAGTGAGGTAGTTTAGAAGAGATACAACATCTGGATGGTGGTTTGGGAAAAGGGTCGAGTGTAGCAGACCGGCGATGTTCATAAGATTGTGGTTTCTGCGTCTGGTACTCCAAAGCATCTCGAGAGTTTCTTGATGTTCAACCATGTTCAACCTATTAGACACACGCACATCTTAGGGCCTTAAATTCTGCTAATGATTTTAATGGAGTCATAGAGGTTCATCGAACCAGAGGTTGGAAGAATCAAAGTGCAAAGAACTCACAGTGTAGATCCCGCAGAAGTGGAGCATGTGTTCATGCCTTCACGGACGGTGAGTTCTTCTTGGACGTGACCTAATTATGATTTCACCTATGATAGTCCTAACTAAATATGAGTCACATACTTTCCACGTCATCATGAGTCCACAACTCGGGATCTCCGAGTGGTGAACACCACCGCCAGGAGCACCGAGACTCTCCCGATCGCTCCGAAATGCAACGCTCAGTTGCTGGGTGCCCCAGTTGCTCCGTCGAAGGAAGACTGGCAGTGTGTTCACCACCGTTCAACGACATTGTAGCCCTTCAGATTGATCGCAGGGACAGGCGCTGCTTTTTGGTTGTCCCTCAAAAAGGCCTGACCGATTCAGTCCGATTGGACGAGAAGGACGTCCGTTTGGGTTTCGACGATATGAGGTTCGGGGCACGGATCTTCAAGCAAGTGATTATGTAAGAAGTCAGGAGAGGAGATGAGATGAGATGATGTTGGAAGCTTCGATCATGGATAAACCATGAAAAACCTCTTTGATTAGAGAAGACACTTGTTTGGCAACGGTTTCAATGCAGAAACTGAGACCTTTAAATGTCCAGCTTGTCAGCTTTTGTCACCCGAACCTATCAGATCTATCAGGTGATGATGATTGGGCTCCCTTTTTTTTTGACCCGCGCACCCTTTTTTTCTGACCCCCCCTTTTTTTCTGACCCACAACCCTTCTTTTCTGACCCACAACCCTTCTTTTCTGACCCACACGCCTTCTTTTCTGACCCCCAACCCTTCTTTTCTGACCCACAACCCTTCTTTTCTGACCCACAGGCCTTCTTTTCTGACCCCCAACCCTTCTTTTTTGACCCACAACCTTTCTTTTTTGACTCCCCAGCATTCCGTGACCAATCCTTTTTTTCTGACCCACGGTCCTTTTTTTTTGACCCCCGCAATCCGTTCTTTCTGACCCGCGGTCTTTTTCTTTTGACCCCCGCAATCCTTCCGTTTGGACCCACGAACCTTTCTTTCTGACCACCAAGCCTTTTTTTCCAACCCACGGCGCTGTTGTCTTTGACCCCGCAAAACTGTTGGACCCGCAGCCCGTGTTGCGTGACCTCGTACACCCCGGGCACGCTCTACCGAGAGCCTTCTGCATCCCTCTCTTCTTCATCTGAATGACGGTGCTGTCCGTGTGATCCAATACTTTCACAAGCCCATTTTTTCTGACCCCCGCACCCTTCTTTTCTGACCCACAACCCGTCTTTTCTGACCCGCAATCCTTCTTTTCTGACCCACAAACCTTTTTTTCTGACCCCCGCAACCCTTCTTTTCTGACCCCCGCACCCTTCTTTTCTGACCCACAATCCTTCTTTTCTGACCCACAAACCTTTTTTTCTGACCCCCGCAGCCCTTCTTTTCTGACCCACAACCCTTCTTTTCTGACCCACAAACCTTCTTTTCTGACCCCCGCAATCCTTCTTTTCTAACCCACAACCCTTCTTTTCTGACCCACAACCCTTCTTTTCTGACCCACAACCCTTCTTTTCTGACCCACAACCCTTCTTTTCTCACCCATAGGCCTTCTTTTCTGACCCCCAACCCTTCTTTTCTGACCCACAACCCTTCTTTTTTTACTCCCCAGCATTCCGTGATCAATCCTTTTTTTCTGACCCACGGTCCTTCTTTTTTAACCCCCGCAATCCGTTCTTTCTGACCCGCGGTCTTTTTCTTTTGACCCCCGCAATCCTTCCGTTTGGACCCACGAACATTTCTTTCTGACCACCAAGCCTTTTTTGCTTCGTCTTCAACATACTGCCTAAAGTCGTTGCTGGTAACCGCCCCTTCGTCGTCAGTGTATATGATTTGGGGTTTCTTTCCCATTTTCTGTAGTGCCTCCATGGTTCCTGCTATGACGTCAGGAATTTCTTTACTCTCAATAGGAACTACCACCGCGTATATACTTAGAACGTCAGTGGCGACCAAACCACCCCTGAATTTCTGTGGAAAACATATACCTATTTGATATGTGTGATTATTATTAGATGCCACGAATGAGTTGTAACCACGGGGTTTCTTTTTGACTTCTAAGTTGTTCTTGAAAAGCTCGTTTACGTCTGACATGGTGATCAAAGGAAGTTTAGTGTGCAAAACTTCCGTGTTGCGGACATTCAACAGCTGTTCAATACAGCACTCATCATACACCACTCATCATACACCACTCATCATACACCACTTATCATACACCACTCATCATACACCACTCATCATACACCACTCATCATACACCACTCATCATACACCACTCAGCACTTTGTGAACCTCCATGTGCGGATTTCGTGGCAGGCGCAGCACTTTGTGAACCTCCATGGCAAGATTTCGTGGCAGGTGCAGCACTTTGTGAACCTCCAGGTGCAGATTTCGTGGCAGGTGCAGCACTTTGTGAACCTCCATGTGCAGATTTCGTAGCACGCGCAGCACTTTGTGAACCTCCATGTGCAGATTTTGTGGCAGGCACAGCATTTTGTGAACCTCCAGGTGCAGATTTCGTGGCAGGCGCAGAACTTTGTGAACCTCCAGGTGCAGATTTCGTGGCAGGCACAGCACTTTGTGAACCTCCAGGTGCAGATTTCGTGGCAGGCGCAATACAAAATGCGTTTTGGAGAGATAGCGGACGCACGAAATGCTGTATTTTTCAATAGAACCGGTGGCTTCAAACCTGGCAAGTCTAGCTCTGCGGAACGACGGGTGCGAGACGGTCTCGGGTCATTCTCGGATCATGCTCGGATCATGGTCGGGCATGGTCGGAATCGTCCCTCCATTGGGATTAGAGTTTTCACTTGTTTCTTGAAGTGCAGATTTCGTGGCAGGAAAAAGCACTTTGTGAACCTCCATGTCCAGATTTCGTGGCAGGTGCAGCACTTTGTGAACGTCCATGTGCAGATTGCGTGGCAGGCCCAACACTTTGTGAACCTCGAGGTGCAGATTTCGTGGCAGGCGCAGCACTTTGTGAACGTCCATGCGCAGATTTCGTGGCAGGCGCAGCACATTGTGAACCTCCAGGTGCAGATTGCGTGCCGGCGCAGCACTTTGTGGAGCTCCGAGTGCAGATTTCGTGGCAGGTGCAGCACTTTGTGAACCTCCATGTGCA
>CAXAMN010013558.1:343457-354055 GCA_963970005.1 Durusdinium trenchii | reverse complement strand
TGTGGGCCACGCAGGGGCAAAATTTGGAGAAGGAAGTGGCCATGCCAAGTTGACTCACCCTTTTGTGGCTACCCTTTGGTGAGCCACCCAAGGGGAAAATTTAGAGAAGGATGTCGCCAGATGTTTAAGTGGTTGAACTCTGTCTTCTAAATGTTGCTTTGACATGTAAGGTAAGTTTGGAGGAGATAACTCATTAGTTTTTCTGTCCACAATTAGACCTCTTGTTCGCTTCTATCATGTCTTTTCTTAATAAAAGCATTGCTTCCCTTGACTGCCTTAATTTCGATTCTGTATGTAAATGGTCTAGGTATGAAGTATCCCTCAAATCAAAGGGGCTGAAGTTCATTAACTGCTTTTGAAGATGAACACGGTTGCCAGTCTTTGCATTTTTTTTTTCGTATTTCCTCTTTGTATATAGTATTTGTAGATTTTTTTCATCATGTACAACACTTCCGCTTTCTCTCAATTCCAGAACAGTCTATGAAAGCATGTGGCCGAAAACCTCGTAAATTGCTCATTAGGGTCAAGTGCTCCTTCTGTTCCCTTAATAGTGAAATTTGTAATTCCCGACATTTTTGCGTTGTATCTATAACGATTTTTTTACTTCTGTATTGTTGATAAGAACAACTTAAAAACTATTTTGGTCTGGGCTCATGTAATGTATAGCTCTTCTTAAATAACAAAACGCTTCTGATAAACTTTGACTTTCAAATTCTGGATATTTCTGTGAGTTGCTCAATTGAATTTGCCAACTTAAAGTACGTGTTGCATCTTGGAAACCTCTACCATATTAGTCTTCTGTGTTGGCGGCCCCTGTGTCATTAATTCTTCCATATATCATTGGATTGTAGAAGTTGTTCCATCGCTTGTATACATATCTGGCAAGAAACGGTTTAGGTTTTTGCCACTTCTAGGTGCTCTAAACAAGCTGATGAAGGCACCAGTCAATTTAGAAGATTATTTTACAATACTCAGCTTAATTTCACCACCTCTAGCGTTGAAGGTTTGAGTGATCGTGTGATACATCGCAAATAGCTAATTTTAATCATTGAGCCTGTAATAAGTGTTGAGCAATGTTGTTTTTGACTGTGTTGTCTAATGTAATTATTTCTGCCCTTACTTCACGAGATATATGGATCAAAACTGAAGGCTTGCGGATCCAATTGAAAGAAGAAGGGTTGCTATAGAAAAGGGCTATGCGGCTAGGGGTCAAAAAGAAAGCGGGCGGATCGCGGTTCTGGGTCAGAAAGAAAGGAGAAGGGTTGTGGGTCAGAAAAAAAAGGGTTGTGGGTCAGAAAAGAAGGGTTGTGGGTCAGAAAAGAAGGGTTGTGGGTCAGAAAAGAAGGGTTGGGGGTCAGAAAAGAAGGGTTGGGGGTCAGAAAAGAAGGGTTGTGGGTCAGAAAAGAAGGGTTGTAGGTCAGAAAAGAAGGGTTGTGGGTCAGAAAAGAGGGGTTGTGGGTCAGAAAAAAAGGATGTGGGACAGAAAAAAAGGGTTGTGGGTCAGAAAAAAAGGAATCCCGATGATGATTTAGCTGTTCAATTTTGTTCTAACAAAAGGAGCCTGTATGAGCCTGTACTGTCTACCGGTGTACAATGGTGTACAGTGCTCAGTGTTTTGGTGTTCAGTGATGTTTTCAAGAAGTCTATGTGTTCTAGGTTCTTTGATCCTGGATGTACAGATTCTTGTGGCTATATGTGGCTGTCTCAAAGCTTGGTGGGTAGGCTGGGACTTACATTGAGACAAGTGAGGCCTCAAAGGAGAAGAAGCAGAGGGAGGAGGAGTTTCGGCGGTTGGGGTCGTGGGATTTCAATGGTATGTCCAGAATATTGTGGAATATGCCTACATTGACCCCCCAAACCATCCCAACAGAACATATGCCATACAGGGAGTGCTTGGGTACAGCAATGGAGATGGTACCATAAACAGGTTCCCGACGCTGGTTCACTTGACGCGTGACTCCAAGTTCATGAGGATGTCAGGTTTAGCGTATCACTCTAGCGATGATTTGGTATGTTTAGATGTGGACATGGGCTCGAATTCAGGGAGGACAGGACACAGCTTTGTCACGGGTTAATGCAAGACTTTGTCACGGGTTTCTGTATCTTTGTGGGTGTTCAGCAGATTTGGCATCGCTTCAATCTTGCCACATGAATCCGCAAAAGTGTTGCAACGAGTCTTTTTGCTCAAGCGGAGTGATCAGACAAGATCAGCATCAAGACACCTTGCATGGAACGAGATATAGAACGATTAATGAGCAACCTCGAGTCAAGCATGCATTGAAGCCAAGTGAGGTATATAATTGCACACACCAATGACCGAGGCAAAAGTACTTTTGCCAAGCAGCTGGGTTTTTGGAGCATTCCACTTGGCCACTTGCTATCCAAACGTTCAATAGAGACCTTAGCAAGAGCAAAACCCCGCACTGAGGTTCAATCCCGACCTGACCTATCCACAAATACCTCGAAGTGCCACATTGGCTTTGAGTCGACGCGAGTAGGCCGTAGGCGTTTGATGCGCCCTTCACCCAGTTTTTGCCGTATGGCGTCGTGGAAGATTGCTGGCCCATGGCCACTCTTGCTGTTCTTGCTTGTAGGTGCTTGCGGTAAAGCCAGCGATTTGGCCAAAGGCAAGGTTTGGGAGATCTTGATTTCGAAACGGATGTGAACATGCCGAAGATCAAAAGCCAATGCAGAAGAATCATGTAGCGATTTGGGTGAGTTTCCCGGTCCCGCCCATTTTTGTCGCCTAGGCATAGTGGCTATTGGCAGTGTGAAAAAGTGATGAAACAACCTGAAATCAGACAGGAGCTGGATGGAAATAGACAAGTGTGTAGGTGAAGAACATGGAACATGACCACGGACATATGTGGGCATTTGTATTTTGAGGCTAAATCGCCCTTACCTAAACATCCTAAACACAGAAATTGATAGTTGTGATAGTTGACCTATCAAACATACCACTAGACTTCGAAAATGAATGCCCTATGTTGCCACCTAAGAATTCAGACTTCGCCACTGGTGTTACTTTTCGGTTCCTGCTTGCAACCAAGGCAAAGAACGGCTGACCTCAGAGCACTTGGCGCCCTTGTTGCAGCGCCTGGAGCAGTTGGAGTCAGCCAAGCAGGCGCATTCGCCGGTGCGTTGCTTACGACATCTTACGACGCATTCCTTTCAGCACAGAGTTCGTTCAGCAGCTGAAAGGTGAAGTGAATGGGAATGTTGACCATGAAACTAGAGGAGATGAATCCAGGCTTTCTTCAGACGGGACGATTAGCAGGGAAGAGGTAGGAGCAGGGAAGAGGTAGGAATTCTACATGATTTTGATCAACATCATTTTGCATAACAGTCTGTATATGTCAGTATGTAAAAAAATGGTTTCACTCAGATAAAAGTATCTGATAGACCTTGTCTGTCAAGAACTTGTCAAAAACAGTATTTCAATGAACAATAATCACCCGGGTTGTGATGTACTTTTCAGTTGTTGATTCCATACCTCAACTCAGCTGAGTATACTTAGTGCTGCAATTGGACGTGCCAGCAGTCTTTCTATCCTGGTCTCAATCCAAGGGTTTCATTTTGGGTAGTATGATTTGCAGGCCCAGAGAAATCCTTAAAGTGGTGGGAGTTGATTTTTATCATAAACAAGCCATTAAGTTGGAAGTCCAAGTGTCTTGAGATTTGATATCAACGTTCTACAAAGCTGGGAAAAGAGCTGTTGGCTTGTGTTGATGAACCAAACAATCAAAACAAATCCCTAATTAGTAAAAATAAAATTAAGATGGTGGGTATCAAGCCACTAACAGAGTGTGACACTTGGGGTAGTGTAACAATTCAATTGGAATACAGCTGCTGCCTGCTGGCTTTCCTCCATTGTTGCTTTCAATAGTGTGCCATGTGTTTTGTGTGTTCCAACTGCATGCAAAGTGCTTCAAACCTTGTAAGATGATATCTCCAGAAATAACCAGCCCACTCAAAGGGCACCTAATTATTAGTGGTATGACTGAAAGGATGACTGCTTGCCAAAGCTGTTGATTGTGATTTGTCCACTTGGTATGATTTGCTTGTTTGAACCAGTGTAAAATGTGCAGTCATTGGTCCAACACTAGGAGTTTCTCTAAGTATTTACAGGTAAACCTTGGATCCTTTGGTCGGGCTGGGTTGGGTTGGGTCGGACTGGGTTGGGCTGGGTCGGACATTTCTGGCCGGACTTCATCTTCATCGACGGCCTGCCTGCTTCCAACGACATGGTCTTCAAGGTGACACTGGCGTGTTTGCCGAGTCGTAATAACTCTCGATCGTCCGACAAAGCGTGGGTTTCATTGTTGCATCTTGAAAATTTGTTGGCTCAGGAAAAGGATAAAGACAGCTATGCATGTTCTTAATTCCAATCCACAACTCCACATTCCAACAGCAGTCACAGCTTCAACACATAATTTTCACATGTTATTTTGTTTATAGTTTCCGGGTGAGCCCCCGCGTGTTTACTTAGTCAAAGATTTAATTGAATTAATGTCACCCAATCTAATCTATTTATTCACCACTTCACAGATTTTTTTGGGTCGGACATCTCACTCTGCGGGTCGGACAGTGCATGGCCTGGGAGGGAGACCTCTTTGCCTTCGACCCGGACGAGGGCTTGGGCCAGAGCCCGTACAGGGGGCGGCCAATTCAGGAGCCGGTCGGACCAATGCCGCCGCAGAGGCAATGGCAAGGACGAGGTCGGACCTACAACGATCGGGGACCCAGGTCGTACAACGCGTCGGACATTGACGTCGAGCTAGTGAACTGGGAGTTTGTTGAGAAGGAGCCTCTGGTCATTGTGGCGTACGGGTGTGATTACTTTTACATGGACCTTGGACACCGTGACCCGATTCACAACAGGCCGGACCCAGGTGGTAACTTTGCCCTTTATTAATTCATTTTATTTTTCAATTTTGATTTCCACTGTGTTTCTTCAATGTAATGTAAGTAAGTAAGTACAGATTGTTTTATAAAATCCTGCTTTACTAAGACCCCTTGCCGGACCATATGGTTGCGCCGGGCCACCAGTGCATGCCGTTCCTTTTGAAGAAGCTGTTCTGGAACGCTTCTATCACCACGTCGGACATCAGGGGCTTCATGCCTAATGACCCGGAGGCGACGAGAGCATTGCACGGACTCGAAGGTGCTTGGTCCGGGTTTATTTTGCAATTTTTAGTTGAACGCTTTGTTGAAAATGTTAATAATCACTATTTAATAAACTAAATTATTGATCTGAATTCCGTCAATTAAGGATCGCCGGGCCACAATTTGCCGATGTTTCGTGCGATGATGGCGTCGGAGGAAAACTTCCCACAGGCATTTTTGTTCTACTACTCGATGATCAAGTCATCGTACAATACCTTCAAGGGCATTGACGGACTCCAGCACGTTGTCGGACTGTTCTGTATTTTGGCAGTCAAATGATGTTTGTTTGTCAGGTAACATAATTAGTTTTAATGTCTAACTTTAATTAATTTTCAGTTATTTGGTTTTGTTCGAATCATTGCCCATGGTTCGAGGTACAAAGGGCAAACACAGGTCGGCCCTCCTGGCCGCAGCCCTTTCAAAGGCCTTGGACATTCCGTGCTGGCTCCCGACTTTCAGCGGGACTCGCACGTGGACTGAATGCAAGCGGCATTGGTTTATACCATTGTTCACGGACGAACTTTGGCAGGAGGTGGGCTTGTCGGACTTGGTCTCGACGGCAGAGAGGCTGATGAAGGGGCCACTGCCCCCATCTTATCCTCCTGCCAAGCAGGAGGCGGACAAGAAGGGCGATGAGGAGGTGGAGATGGTGAAGGCTTCGGAGGAGGAGCCGGACGAGGTTAAGGAGGAGGAGGCGGCGGAGGTGCCGGAGGCTAAGGACGGACCGTCACCGGCACCGTCACCGGCGGACATGCCGGAGGCAGCTGAAGGGCGGACAAGAAGGAGGAGGGCACGCCGACGGAGCCGCCACCACCAGTGGCACCAGCGCCGGACCAGGACCAGGAGGAGGACGGACCCTGGATCGAGATCGCCAGACCGACTCGGCCAGCCCGGCCCAAGCCACAGCCAACAGCCCGGAGTCCGGACTCACCCCCGTCGGAGTTTATACAACGGAGCAGTGATCAGGAGACTTGACTTAATTGAAGACAAGTGAGTCGTTTATTATCGTTTTGTTAGATTAACTAAATAAATATGTTTCATTGGTGGCAATTTAAAGAACCCCGATAATTAGACTGCCTGTGTGAAGATGTCACACATTTGCATTTAAGGTGAAGGAGAAGGTGATGGACATGCATCCTGGATTGGCTCATGCTTTGGCAACCATTGGACAGAGACGGAGACATGTGTCAATAGATGACTCGCTTTGGGCGGCCCCTGGCTTGCAAGAACATAATGTTTTGTTTTAACGTAGTATAACAAAAATCAATAGGATGTTTGATTTGAAAACTATACTAATAATAGTGACAACATATATTAAAATTACTTGTTATGTATCTAAGGCCATCTACACCCTTCTAGCGCATTCTCCATACGGCTTTGCCGTTATGTCGGACTTGCTGCCACAAGTGCAACGCATCTCAGACTTCTGTTCAGTCAAGTTTCTTTGTTTATTTGAATAATTTCAAGATGATCACTCTCTGAATTCTTTGTTGACAATAAAGAAACTAAGGGGAGGCCACATCGAACGCCAACTGGGCGAACCCCAACAGTTCTTTGCAGTCCATTATCCGGAGAAAGCATCAGCGTGTAATGCATCCGAAGAGTGACTCAGCAGCATGTAATGATAATGTGACAACTGACAATGTAATGCCAGATGTATGTCTATGTTTTTGTGTTTTGCAATTTGTAGTCGTGGCTTTCACTGGTGCAACTGTTAAGTAGTTATGAGTCGGTGTACACATCTAGTTCAGTTCAAAGCTCAATCATTGATAAATGGACTGAGGTGACGATGAAGAATACATTGCCTACAAAGTGGCCTTAAACGAAAGGTTGGACAGAAACCGAGTGCCGGACACCCCTGAAGCTAGGGGGTGGAAAGGACGGGGCAAAGTTCATTCGGCCGACGTTGACCAGGGCCATGAACTCTGTATGGAGATGAGGGCGGTGCATGGATCCCTGACCCGGCCGTACCACACGTCGGGCAATCGCGGGAAAGGTCCTGCTGCGTCGGACAAAGGTGCTGTGTCGGACAAGGGCCCTGGCAAGGGAAAACGCCCAATGCCAAGGAGGGCACCTTGGGCCACGCCGGAGGAAGAGGAGGCGGAGGAGGCGGACAATGAGCTGGGTAAGGGCGGAGGAGGAGTCGGACAGTTCGATCCACGCCGTATTCCGGAGCGATGGACTCAGATGTACAACGAGGCCGGAGGTGAACTTGGGACGGGCTTGTCGCTTGCTGACTTTATCAATCACCTCCAGCTAACGGGCCCTCAGCCCAAGCCGCCGGACCAAGCCCAGCCAGACCAACCAAAAAGGACGGACCGGCCTCCAGAGCCGACACTTCCACCCCGGAAAAGGTCGGACAAGCCTGCACCCTGGGACCGGGAGTCGGAGATGGAGGTGGACGAAGAAGGAGCCTATGATGAAGGACGAGCCCCAGGACCTCCTCCACCTCCAGACGGACCAAAACCATCAGTGTCTCAGCAATGGCTGAACATGAACGCGCCGGACAAGCAGCTTCAGCCTATGCCAAAGGCCGGACCGTCTCCGTCTGACCTCAGCCACTTGTCGGACACAGCATCTGCGTCGGCCTCTACGACGGACCCAGCGACTCATTCCATGCTGAGTCAGCTGATGAGCCAGGTGGCCCTGATGCAGCAACAGCTGCAGGCACAGGGAGGCAGGGCTTCGGGCAACAAAAATGATTGTAGTCTAATCAAGATTCCAATAATAGTAATTTATTACTTCTATAATATAATGATGATTTGTCAATCACTGATTGATTAGTAACACTGACTGAGAATCACAAGGTTTTAAAACATTCAGCTGGAGCTAAATAAATGAACTGTTTGAACTGTGACAGGCGGAACGGATCGGAGTCACTTTGGCAGTCAACCCTACCCTCAATTTCAGGAGGGGCAGATTTTCTTGTGTTTACACAAGCGAAACATTTGTTTCATGAATGATTGATAATGTTTTACTATACATGACATTGGAATTACATTGGTCCAGTGATGTATTTACAGACCCTGTCATTTCTTGTTCCAGGACTTCTCGGGCAAGGCCGGATATGGCAAGGGCGGACCGTGGGCGGAGTGGCAGCCCAAAGGCCATGGTGGTCCTGGTCATGGCAAGGGTCAGGGTAGTGAGTGGAATGACCCGGCCTGGTCAAACTACCAGGGATTCACGTCAATGCCGGACGCTTCAAAGGGCAGCGGTCCCGGTGCCTGGTACCGCGGCCCATAATTGTCGGACCATTTAAGTCGGATTGCGAATCATAATAATTGATTGACAGAACTTTATTAATGTAGTCGGTATGATAAAAAGATCTCGACCTCAACTCATGTGACAGATTTTCACTTTTGGAGATTCACGTCGGACTTAATTTGGTCTATAAGGCCGGAGGCACAGGCTGCTGCCAAAAGGGCCAGCCACAAGCGATTGAATTCTTGCGCACGGAACCTTGAAAATGACAGCCACCTTTGTCGTGTCACTTCATGTTGTTGGCAATGGACCTTCGTTTTCATGTCTGATGAGTTTGAGTTAAGCTTAACTTACATTGCATCCACTGCATCTCAACAAGTTACTGATCAAGTTGGTTTTAGACTCTTAGACTCGTCTACTTTTTAGGTCGAGGTTGGTCGGAGTGGGCACTTCATGTCAGCATAAGCATTGCTTCAAGTGATGTACATGTTCACATTGCTTGCTCACCACCTTTGCCAGGTGCTCTTGGGGAGGATGGCAGAGGCACATTAGTGTGGAGCTGGATTGGAATGGCAACCGGGACGGGACATGTTGTTGGCACCAAACCCACACAGTAACATAAGATATAATATGTAGTAGAGCTAGTGATTATATTAATGTTGGTTTGTTTACAGTACAAATTGTGCCATTGTTTTTTACTATGCTAGCAGCTGGGTTGGGGCTGGAGGTGCACTTGTGAGTTGATCAATCACTCAATAGTTTTAGGTTGGAGTTGGTCAGGTCGGACAACCCAGGTTCAAAGACAGCATTGGACACCATGCTGTAGTTGAAATCTTTGTCATAAAGGTTGACCTTGGATTGCAAAGGGCTTGTTCAGAAATGGTCAATCATTGGTATGAACAAAACAGTTGATTGTTGTCGGGACTGGACCGCTTTGGTTTTTGATGATCTTCACATTGCTTGCTCACCACCTTTGCCAGGTGCTCTTGGGGTGGATGGCAGAGGCGCCTTTTGCATGGAGCTGGATTGGAATGGCAACCGGGAAGGGACATGTTGCGGCAACACAGCTAGTCAACTATATATAATATTGATTCATTTGCTGACGAATTTATATGTTGTTATAGGTTGGGTTGGGGCAGGAGGTGCGCTGGTGAGTTAATTAATCACTCAGAGTTTTACACCGGAGTTTGTCAGGTCGGAGTTGGTCGGTCGGACAACCACTGGCCTGGATCCAGAATCCAGCAGGTTCAAAGACAGCATTGTCCACCATTGAGTTGGCATTTTTCCCCACCTGTCAGGTGAGGGTTGTTTGATTTTATGTTGGCTGACTCCTTCTCCTCCTCCTCCTTCTTCTTCTCCTCCTTGCCGGACCTCAACCACGACCATCTAATCCACGCCCAGTGTTCCCTGCCGGACCTCAACCACGACCATCCAGGAATCCGCGCCCAGTGTTCCCTGCCAGACGTCAACCACGACCACGGCCAGTGTTCTCTGCCGGACCTCAACCGCGACCATCCAATCCACGCCCAGTGTTCCCTGCCAGACCTCAACCACGACCATCCACGCCCAGTGTTCCCTGCCGGACCTCAACCACGACCTTCCACGCCCAGTGTTCCCTGCCAGACCTCAACCACGACCATCCGTGCCCAGTGTTCCCTGCCGGACCTCAACCACAACCTTCCACGCCCAGTGTTCCCTGCCGGACCTCGACCACGGCACACTACCACAAACACACAACCATAAACACAACCACAAACACACAACCACAACCGCAACTACAAACACACAATCACAAACACAATCACAAGCACGCAACCACACACAATCACAAACACACAACCACAGACACATCACAACCACAAACACACAACCACAAACACAACCACGAACACAACCACAAACACACTACCACAAACACGCAACCACAAACACAATTACGAATCACAAACACACAATCACAAACACACACACACACAACCACAACACACAACCACAAGCACAACACACAACCACAGCACACAACCCGAGGACCCACAACAAAAATCGAGAACTACAATACTCACGACCATGGCAACATGCTCCTCACTATGGCTTATGGCATCAAGACAAATGATTGAAATGTCATGGTGGGGATCACTCAAAGTAATTGTCTTTTATTTTGAGTTAGATTGTTGATAGCAATGTTTTAAACAAATTTCATTGGAGAGAGCCTGTGTTTGTTTAACTAAAAA
>CAXAMN010013558.1:323817-341317 GCA_963970005.1 Durusdinium trenchii | reverse complement strand
AAAGGCCGTACACAGCTCAAAGTTGGGACTTTTGGAGGCGGACAACAAGTTCATTATGGACACTTTGTCGGAGAATCCCAAGTGGATTCAGCCTTTGGCTGGGCTCATTCGGGCCGGATCATTGAATGGACTGTTGAAGGACATTACTCTGGACATGGAGGTCGGACCTGTCGGAGCCCGATGGAAGGGGAGGTGTCGGAAGTGGTCAGAACTGCCAGTTGATCAGATGATCAACATGATCAATGCAACTGGTGTGTCAATGTCGGAAAAGGCCAGGGCCAACGAGGACTTCGTCAAGAAGTGCTTCACAACTCAGTTCTGGGTCGGAGAGAAAACGCCTCTTCCTCAAAGGTCGGACATCCGGCTGGTGGCAACGCTTGAGAAGATCGCCAAGACACGTGTTACCCTGCTGAAGGTGAACTTCTTGTCGTCGCTCAATGCGTCGGACGCTTTGGACCCACTGAATCCGGAACAGATTGCTTTGTGGGACATTAGTGCAAATACATTAATTTGTCGGGCTTTTGCTACCAAGCAGGAAGACTATCTTGAGCAAGAGCTGCTGAAGCTTCCAGCAGGCCGGACTTGGAAGCTTTCAGATGCTCATTCGCCGGAGTGCGAGGTCTATGACTAGGACGACGGGCCCTTCAGGTTCTCCTGCCTGGAGTTCTTCAAGTCGGAGACGAAGCTTGCAGATCACTTGGACACAGGAGCAAAGTGGGAATTGGACGGACTAATTCAGGACAATGTGTCTGAAGCAACTGA
Organism: Durusdinium trenchii; assembly: GCA_963970005.1. Lineage (NCBI taxonomy): Eukaryota > Dinophyceae > Suessiales > Symbiodiniaceae > Durusdinium > Durusdinium trenchii. Next base: position 340,555 of record CAXAMN010013558.1, on the reverse strand, counting down.
TCAGACCAGGGCGACCGAACTCACAGCCACATCCGCCCAAGCAGCTGATGCCGATGAAGATGAAATATCGGGTAAGGCTGCAGAACAAATGAAGAGGGTCAAAAAATGTTAAAAACATGACCTGGTAGAAATCGGTCGGACAGTCGGATAGATTGCCGGAATTCGACGGACATTGGCAACTTGTAATGTTGCAATGTTTGACTGGGGTCATTCACACCGAAGCTAGGTCGGTGTGGGGGGATCATTTGAATGGGCAGCAAAAGAAGTGCTTTGTGCAATTTCAAGTCTGGCACATGACATGGTAGCTTTCTTGACATTCAGGTCCTGGAGTTCACATAATTATTGCATGACATTTGGACCTAGTCATTTTATCAGTCATGAGTCATAAGTAGTTGATCACATTGCTTGCCAGCCTGTCATTTGTTCTACAGTAGAACCGTAGAACCTCCATTAATTAAAAACAAGTCACGGGCAAATGCTCACTGTGATCTTTTTTTTTGCGCTGAGTCCTGCCACCTCTGTGCCACTTCAAGCTCAAGACAAACCTAACCTCCCACCCTCCAAATTCTGTTTGATTGAAAGTTTTACCCCTAGGCCATCGGTTGACCATCAGCTGACTGTCACACATCGCCACAACCTTGGGCCGGCCCAGACAGATTTAGACAGTCAGTGACAGAGGTAAACACGAATCTTGTTTGCAATGTGCTCGAAGCATCAGGGCAATTCCTGTTTGTCTTGTTTGGCCATCAGCGGCCCTCCATTGGTCGGACCTCCATCGCCGGAGCCATGTCTGGAGTTCGAGTTTCCTTCAACATTTCAGAGGAGCCTGTGGAGTCACAGGCCGGACAATCCACGGTGGAGTTCACAGGCCCCTGCATTCAAAGGTACATGGAGGCCTGTGGCCGACCGATAACGGAGGACCAGGCCTTGCGCCTGATGGTGCAGCCGGAGGTGTCACTTGGCTGCTTCATCACTGTTCTGAACGGTTGAACTCACAAAATGATCATTTACTGTGTAGACGTTTTTATGACATTTATTTTTTTGATGGTCACCAACTAATCAAATAGCCCAGGGTATTTGGCCTTTTGAGGAGATTGTCGTCGGACCGTCCTACCTCGGAGATCCATCGGGAGCACACTGACTGCATTGTTTTACAAATGTCAATTTTTCATCAGATAGATAGTAATTATCTATACCTGTTGATTGTTACATGCAGTCACCAAACGGAATATGTCCAAGGTACTACCAGCCGGGCTGCTTCGTTGTTCGGATGGACCACGCTAAGGGTCATCCTTTGCTGCAGCAGCTTGCCTTAGCGAAGTGAAATTTGCAAGAACCTGTTGTTCCTTTTTCTTTTTAATTTTAATGATTGTAGTTTGACTGACCAAAGACAGTCCCAGGATCGCAGCGGAACGACTGTTTGTCAGAACTCAATTGTTATTGCAACGATGGTGTCGGGAATGCCTAGAGGGTTGGACACGCACGACAGGACGGCAAAGGTCGGACATTAGTCATCAGGAGTTTCTGGCGTACTGCAACAATCAAGGGCGGACCAAACCTCCAATTTTAGTTGGAGTTCCATATAATGGCGAGATGTATGCTGCTCAGTGGAGCTTCACGGACTACAACAGCTTTGTATTGGCACCACATCGCGTCGGAGCAGTTCGATTGGACACGACGGACCTGCCCCCTGACAGTCTCTTGAGTTTTAAAATAGTCAGACTGTTGCTTGAATCCATCAAAGTCAGTTTTCTCCTCGACTTGTCCAAAAGAATTAATTAACTGTATAATATGTTCAAACCATTTATCAATAATAAAATAAATTGATTGTCACAGGTTCAGGTTGGAAGTGGCAAAACGAAGTAATATGTTTTAGACTATTATTTCCAACGACCTTGAATCAAATGAATGACGACTTCATTTCTTGCACGTGTGTGTTTTACCCTGCTTGAATCAAGATTTGATAGTTCATGCCCCTTTCACCAGCCCAGGCGAAGTGGCTAACTGTATTAGTGTAAGAGCTTTTGGACTTCACCTACTTCCACTGCCGGAACCACTATTCGTCGGAGAGCCACCCAGGACGGAGCAGGCAGGAGATGAGTAGTTTAGTTTTTTTCACAGGTCGGAGACCTTGGCCACCCAGTGCCGTTCATGCAAGGTCGGAGAGAAAAGGCTCTTAACCGGCCAGGACTGAAGATGACCTCACAGTGACAATGTAATACAAAAACTTAAACATAATTAGGTTTTACTATGTGAGCCTTGGACCAGTCACCTACATGGCCAAGTTGCAGATGATACATCACCCAAATTTTGATATGCTTGTTCCACTTGCTACACAATGTCACTAACTTTATCCCAATTGACTTTTTGATTCACACCACATCACAAAGCAATATTAGACAACTTGACCTTGTGAAGTCAACTGTAATTGGAAGTCAACCTGCATACAGGGGTGCAGGGGCATGTTTTTTTCCAAGCCCACTCATCAGTGAATTCAGATTTGTGTAACGTTGAGTTGTTGATCACCAACCTTTGGACGGCCTTAGGCTTTGGCTTCAGACTGCATGCTGGACACTTGCCAAGGCCAAGTTCCTGGGATGGTGGCTTTGGGGTGGGAATTTGATTGTCAAACAAGTGTTAATAATAAAGATTCCAGTTCCGGATTGGCTTTCAAAATGATTACAGTAGCCATTTGCTTTCCAGATGCACTTATTCATGTTCCTGATCTGCAAAGTCTTTTGCTCAGATCAATGGAGCCCAATCATACACACACATGGCTGATTATGCAGGTTGATTATATCTTCCCAGCAGGTTTCACGGCCCAACCACTGGTTCATAATATCTATACATCTTTCAATATATATCTATTCATGTCAAAAACCTTGCATATAGGTTTTGTTGGGACAGACTGTCTTTGGGGTGGGTCAGGTCGGACCATAATACATAATGGCAGATCATCATCCAGCCATGATGCTGGTGGACTTCGGACATCCTTTGCTGCAGAGATTCCGGTCGGACAGTATGGACGTTTTCGTTGTGAGTTGTACGAGTTTGCAAGAGGACGAGGCAAATTTACATTGGCTCGGAGGTACTGGCACCTGCGCTGGTTGATTGATTATTTGGGAGGGACACCCACCAGGAACTTTCTGGGATCTTCCACAGATGCATTCTTGAACAGGATTCAGGACAGGGTGCAGTGGTTAATCCCAGAAGAAAATAGGGAAGACGAGTCAAGGTCGGAGGCAAGACTCCATTTGTTGGAAAGCTCATGGGCCAAGATGAAGTCCAAATCTGGGCAAGGGCACGTGGACGAGCCTCCTCAAAAACGTCGAAAAGGGTCGGACAATCTGGCAGAGTTGGACTCTGAAGAGGAGGACCATGACACGTCGGAGACACACCAGGACAAGTTGGAATATAGAGGACCACAGCCTTGCCAAGAGTTTGCCACGTCCACCTTTGGCCTTCTTGTGATTTTGGTGCAGTGGTCTCGACAGATTAAAGCTACACAGAAGTGGACCCTGACGCATGCCCAGGTGTCGGACAGGTGCTCTGAACTAGTTCGCGGGTTGTTAAAGTCCTTTCGGGCTGGAGAAACCTCTCACAAAACTCCAGAAGGCCTAGTCCTGATCTTCAAGGACGGACTCCGACTCCTGGACTGTCATGCTTTAGCTAAGTCGGACAAGGAGATGGCCAAGACCTTTCGTGCGTCGGAGGAACAGTGGGTCGATGTTTTGGATGTGTTGGTACAGTTGTCGTGGGACGAGATGTCGAGAGACTATGGACTTAAAAGGAAAGCCAGGTCGGCCCTTTGTGTATCAAGATTGATGGAGTTTTTTGCCGGCGTCATTGATTCAGGGAACAGGTCGGAGCACCCTACATGGAATTTGGTCGGAGTGAAACAATTGGAGCAACTCAGGACCGACAAGATATTGATATTTTTGCCCAACACATTTTTGTTGCACAACTGTTATAAATAAGTGGTGTTTGGTGCCAAGTGCTCAGTTTGAGCGACACCGCAACACCCTTTTGGGCAGTGTTCTAAAAACTTGTGTTGTCGTATGTTTTAATTTATTTGGCATTCAGAAAACTTCAATACAGTACAACAAGAATAGAATAGAACTGAACTTCGACAGGACTACTCGGAGATACCGTCGTACATCTCATTCTTTCAAGGAGGCCATGCTTCACGAGACAAAGCATATGTCGGGCACCCTTTCGAAAACCCTTCAAGGACAATCAACCTTCTCGGAATTCAAGGGTCCCAAAGACAAAAAGGAAGCAGCCCTCCGCAACAATGCATTGGGAAAGCACGCCGGACGCTATGCCATCCAGGAAAGATATTCATACTTGCAGGTCGGAGCTACACATTTTCAGGACATCTCAATTTTGTCCATTGTGGCTGATGCCGTGCATGTTGGGTCGGAGGATTGGCTGAACATCTTTGCTTATAGCCCCGAGAAGGACATGGCAATAATTTGCCCACAGCAGGCCTGAGTCAGAGTGAAAGAATGTACAACGTTGATCGATGTTATGTAGTTCCAAGATGTTAAAAGTAGGTTTTGGCCTTAATTAATAGTGATTCGTTCAAAAGTTTATAGATGTTACATGAATCATCATTGAGCAATGAATGAATGATGTTGCAAAACAGCCATGAGACAAGCAGTGATTTGCATTGTATGATGCACCTTCTGTCCCTCAAAGTTCCACCGAAAATCTGGCAAAAAACAGGTCAAAAAGTAGCCCCAAAAAATCCACCGAAAATTCCTACCTCTTCACCGCTTGGCCGTTTCCTACCTCTTCACCGCTTAGCGGACCACTTTGGATTCCTACCTCTTCACCGCTTAGCGGATTCCTACCTCTTCACCGCTTCCATGGTCCTTCAAAAATTTCCAGATTTTTTTTTTATTATTCGTTTAAATTGCGCAGCCCCAGGCTGGATTCCTACCTCTTCACCGCTTGCCGTTTCCTACCTCTTCACCGCCTAGCGGACCACTTTGGATTCCTACCTCTTCACCGCTTAGCGAACCACGTTTGGACAGGGCATTTTGGTCGAAAAATTTGCCCCGTCCGGCCACCGTTTTTTGAACACTCAGAAACCTCTCAAACTTGTAAGATTTTAGTGTTCTATGTGAGTTCAATTGCCCACATTATGTTGAACAGAATCATCTCAATCTCTGTCCAAACAGCACAGTTGCCTTCAAGACTCAGCCGCATGCAGGTCACACATAGCTCAATTATCTCAGATGATCTATGGACCCAAATGTGGAGTTCTAAGATGTCGGACTTTTTTATTGAACCTGGGTCGAAGAAGGGAAAGGCCAGAAAGGGCCAGGGCTTCCAAGAGCCAGAGCGATTGGCTACACAGGGGTGGCTACAGGACATTAACCACGCAATATCAGCTATTGGGTGGTCTCTGTCCAAATTTCTCCCATTGGACACCATGGCCAAGTCGGAGACGCAGGACATGAGGTCACACAGTCCGGACAAGCAACGCCGCCCACCTATATTGTTGCTTTGCACAGACCAGGAGGCCACACAGTTGTCAGGTGCTGCATACCTGAAGTACCATAAGGCCGTATGGGTTGAACATGTTTTTGACCCTGCGCATCGGAGCCACAATGACGTCACCTTATCGTTGACTGGGGCCGGACTTCTCAAGTTTAGTACTTGGTGCATTTCGTTGTACAACTTGAGGTATGGGCCATGGCAAAAGGGCAGATGGTCTGCTAAGATCAGGGACACGGCGGAATACTTATCAAAGAACATGAAGCCGTCGGACCCCCTGCTGCTGATGTTTTTCCCATCAATTTTGGAGGACGCAGGGCGCCCTGAGTCGGACAACACTGAGTCAGAGCGACAGGTATGGTTGTCGGAGGTCCTTCCCAACTTGAATTGTGTCCTTACCAAGGGGCCAAAGGCCAGTCAGAGTCGTTTCAACTCATTGACCTTGGCCCATGCAGAGTTGGACAAAGAGTGGTCGGCCATGGCCTTTATCACGTCGGCCACATGCATTGCCGAAGGATGGGCTCAATCGGCAGAGGACTTATGGACCCCTGATTCCAAAGCTGTCATCGCAGCCCAGGTCGGAGGCACTGCCAGCAGGACTGGGGCCAAGGAGGAGGCAAAGAAGGACATGAATTCCGATCGCAAAACGTCGGCGAATACCTTTCACAGGATGACAAGGTTCATGTGCACGCCGGACAATAAAAACACTGCACGCCTGATGTTCCAGGTTCTGCAGCCAGAGGCCTTGCGTTGCTCACGGATGCTGAAAGAGCTCCGGGGGCCAGAGGCCACCAGGTCGTACTATTCAAGTTGGGCACATTGGTCGTGGATGGACACAGCCAAAGAGCATGTTCGCCGTTTGTCGGACCTGGAAGGCCTGGCCCGAATTGGATTTGACATGTCCATCCACAAGTCAGAGGAGGCGGAAATGATTTGGCAGGACACATTGGCAGGACAAATGCTACGCCTGCTTTTGCACGTGCTCAAGAACAGGGCCGGAGCACAGCTGTTCCACGCCAATGGCTTTGGGTCCACAGCCGGATTGCTTCATGAGGACCAAGGTCGGAGGGCTGGCAGTGAGGTCTTTCTCAAGCAGATGCACCAAGTTGCAGTCAAGACTATCACATCGGGCTCCCTGTTGGCCAAAAACCTCCTTGCAGGACACTGCAGCCAGGCCCCAGTCATGAAATACTTTCTCCAAAGGCTCTATGAGTCAGATTACAAAGTGCCACAGGATGTACAGTCGGATTTAATGCAAATTTGGTCGGGCCTCCTCAACTCAAAGCTCATTGAAGACGGGAACCGAGTCCAAAGGGACGCCGAGCAAAGGCAGAACGCATCAAAGGATTTAGGCCGGGTGGAAGGCTGGCTTGGCCTTTCAACATCGGAGCTCCTCAAGAGCTACGACAGGAAGGAGGTCACGGTGGATACATTATTCCATATGACAAAGGATTGGGACACACCTGGACTTTTCTGCCGAACAACAGTGAAGACAAGGGCGTCGGACCAGTCAGAAACAAATCCCAAGCCTAAAGATCAATTGTTGGCTGACATCACAGGTCAGAAGACATGGCCCTCACACAATCACAATGAGGAGCAGGAGGTGTTGGCCAATTTCAGCATTTTGACACATGCTGTGAACAATGGAGAGGACTGGAAGAAATGCCAAAATTCCTGGTATAGTGGACTGCTGCCGGAGGGTCATTGTGTTCTGCTTGGCCAGCCACTTGTGCCAATGCTAGTGGTTAGGACATACCGTCGAGCTGCTTTGTGCTGGCCGGCTCATCGAATCTCTGTACCAAATGCACCGGACATCATTGAATTGCAGCACGACATTCGTTCGCTCTATTGGATCCACATTGATGATTCCAATGTTGAGATCATTGAGGTTGCTGCTGTGTCACCCCTTCGTTTCCTGGTAGTCGAACAACACTTTTTTGTTGAAAGCTTTATTCATTTAAAGCAGTGGACTGTTTTTTGATTGTCAGCAGGGTTTTCAGAAGGTTGACTTTTTCTTGTGTGATCTTGTGTGAGTGAAGTTTCCACCATCCAGCGATAGTTCTTGGTGGTGATTAGTTTAAGTTTCAACGCCTGTTGGCCACTGTATTTCTTTCATTCTACCTTTTCAATGGTTGGTCCATACTGACTTTGGTGGAATGTTTATTATCAATCCACAATTTAATTTAGATGTAGTTTATTTGTTCCACACACAAGCCTTCTTACCAATTGTTTCCTTGTGCAAAAAATTACATAAGAACTCCAGGGTTCCAATTGCAGTTTCTCACCTAGGCTGCTTTGATTGTGGCCACTAGGTAGCTGTTACGGCATCATTGACTTTGCTTGCTTTGCCCACAGTAGTTTGCTTTTTGATTTGCTGAACTTAACAGGTCTCCCGCTTTAACAAAGCCTGACTGAGTTGTTTTTTGTCCTCACCAAGACTTGAATTGTGAGCCCTTCAAGTCTGTCCAATGCCAACCAGAGGCAACGGCAGAGTGCCCATGGACAGATTCAATGTCAAGTTGCATGAAATCAATTAGTCTATTATGATGTCACCGCAGTGGCAAAACCAGAGACCCTTGCTTTTGTACTGGAGTTCCCTTTGAAATAAGGATCAGGCCTTATCACTTTGTTTCTCTCTCTCACCCTCAGTATGTTCAATCAAGAGGCATTTTTGTTTTATCTAATTCATTTCCATCACTGGACCATGTTGCTCAATGATCTCATTCCTGTTTAAGGGTCCAAGATGTTCTTGCAGCTTATTGAGGTGGATGTCATACCACTGCAATACGGTGATGTTAAACTCATAGAATCAAGATTTGTTGGCCCCCAATCCTATTGCCAAATGTTCAGCTCATTCTCATAGCAATACCTCAGCTTGTCAATGTTTCCCTCATGTAACTGTACTACTGTAGTTAAATTTGATTTCTGTAATACTAATAATATACTTAATAAACACCATGCTCATTTGACAGGTCGGACATCATGTGGCTGTTCATTGAACAAGGGCTTGGTGATGGAGGCCAAAGGTACCTATAATCTGGTGGATTTTCTGGCTGCGCAAGGTTTTGCCGGAGTGTCAGAACCACTTCTGCGGAAGTTGTGTCAGGCCTGTGATTGGAAGACTTCGGATTCCCCCCTTCAGCAAGAGGAAGGACACCACCTGGCAGTGACTGCCATGCTGCACCAGGACCCAACCTTGACGGAGGAGGAAGTGATACAGCGTATTTGCCACAGGTCGGAGGTTGAAAAATGGACCCCGGAAGCGTCGGACAAGGACCTAGAGGAAGTGGTGCGGGACACCCTTTTGGTGGGTGATCAGGACAAAGCCCTGAAGGAGCTCTCACGTCGGAAATCTCAGGTGTCTGCCACGGCTTTGCGGCCAAAGGTTGCAAAGCTGTATGCGTCAGCTATTAAAAACATACCGTCGGACAAATGGAAAAAGGCCGAACCAATGCGTCAGGAAAAAATAAAGGCGCAAGTATCGGATAGTAAGAAAGGACAAAAGGACATTGAGCGCATCTATGCCAAGCTCAACTCCACTGTGGACGAGAAGACGCGTTGCCTCCTTCCAGATAATGCGCACGCATGGCCCGACCAATTTAATGGCCGTTGGCGATTGTCGTACAGGGGACCTCATGGACAAGCAGCCCGGAGTATCTCTTGGACACAAATTGGCAGTAAGAGGGCAGCTGCTGAATGTGTGCGGCAAGGGTGGTCTTGGGTCGAACAACATGAAGGCCATGTCATGCCAGATAAGGTCGTCACCAAACTGAAGTCATTGTCTGAATAATGAGCCGGAGGCTGGGGCCAATCTTTTGTTTATTAAAGATGGCTTGCCCGGAGCTGGACATTTAAATTCTAATCATTGTTTCATTGATCTGGATGATGTGACTGATGTGGGATCAGTTGTTGTATGATCAAGTAAGTAGTTCATATGTTGTTGTAGTTCATTAGCAATTAGTGTGTTTATTGTATTTGGTTGAGTCTGTCCAGCATCAAGAAATGATGAGTCTAGAGGCATGATGTGTTCAGTTTGGTGCTGCAACTCAATTCAATTCTGGCTTCAAGTCAGGCTGGGGCCACTGCCTATATTACAAACGCAGTGTGTATATTGTATCCCAGTCTCTTGATTAAGGGTCGGAGTGTTTAAACTGTCCACGTTCCACTTCTACTGCTGCTACTGCGCCCCAGCAAAAAGCTTATGAATTTGGACCTTGGACTTGTTTGCGTGCTACACATTAACTTGGTTGCAACCAATCCACTAAATAGTGAAATTATTTGACATGCCAGAAAGCATATGACTGCACTTCACTTCATTCCAGCCTGTGATTGGACATTGATGCCAGTGCAAACAGTGGCGCACACATTTCTGACTGACTAAGGTTGTTTTTGTGTTTGTTGAGATGTTTCACCTTCTCATGCAGTGACAGTGAACTACTGTGAATCATCATATTTGATTCAAGCTTTTAGATCAATAACCGATGATATGTGCCAATGAAGTCTCAATGCCACAGACAGCACCATATTTATTTTGAGTTGTAGGCAGATGATCAGTGACCCATTTAAACTTGTTTGATTTTATTCAGTCTATTTCACAAAGTGCTTGGTGTGTTGGATGGCAAGACATGTCGATGGAAATGCAATTGCCCCAATCAATCTTCAGGTCAAAAAATTCAAAAGAACACATATTAAGATACATTAATTATAAAATACCACTTGTGTTGGTCCAAGCTCATGTCTTTTGTTTTAGTGGCACTAGGACGGACTTAGAACTGCCGGGCCGGGAAGAGATGGGGCGGAGGGCAACGCATGCAGAAGCTGGCACAAAGCCAATGCCTTCTGCATACGCCTTGTTCATGTCAGCTATGAAAGCACGTGGGGTTTCCCCACCACGCTTTGGCAAGCTCAAGCGCCGGATTGTTGGCAAGAAGCCACTCAAAGGTCAAGAACACTACCGTTTCAGGTGGCCCCCTGACATGAATACGGATAGTTATTATGTGTACAAATCAAGGCTTTTGTAATCAGTGTTTTAGTTTTTTGGTAGCTGACTAATATATAAGCTTGTATTTTTGACTTTAATAACCCTCAGATTGATTTTAGTGTGCGGACACTAATAAGGAAACATTGCCGGCCAGAAGAGAAGGACCTTTACATCAATGAAGCCAAGGACAACTACAAGCGCAATGAGATTAAAAAGCAGGATTGCTGCAGATGGTGGCGTTCAGTCTACTACAGCAAGCCGGACGAGAAACAGGAGGAGGACACCGACTCATTGGAGCGCTGTTTTACGCTTGGGACAATTCCCTTTACAATGTCGGAGGAAATCAAAGTAGAGAAGGAGCTTGGACAAGGGACCTATGGTCGCATTTTTTTATGCAACTGGTTGGGGTGCACAGTGGCTTTGAAGGTTCCCCATCGGAAATTCTCGTCGGACCAAGCCCCTTCACATCCAGAAGTGTCGGAGGGTCCAGCATCAGAGGCATTTCGCTGATCTTGCAAGGGAGCATGCCCTCATGACTTCATTGGCAGGACATCCCAATATTTGTCGGACATTCCAGTTGCTGAATCTTGAGGACGGAGTCATAGCCTTGGCTATGGAGGTCGCACAGTCGGACCTTCTTGCACTTTGCAAGAAGCTTCGCCGGGCTCCAGAACCATGGTCCGAGAATAAGTGCCAGATTTGGAAACTTTTCAAACAGGTCTTGGCCGGACTAGTGTACATGCATGCCAAAAGGGTATTGCACTGTGACATCAAAACAAACAATATATTGTTCTTCCCTCAATCACTGACTACAATTGGACGGGTGGCTATTTCAGACTTTGGCTTGAGCAGGCAGGTTGGCAACGAAGGCCGGATCACTGTTTATGGAGATAGTGTCTATGCCACTGGATACCGCCCAGCAGAGTGCCTGATTGCCGGAGAAAGAAAGGCACAGGGCTTAGTATAATCCTGAATAATCAGATTGCTCAAGTCAAGAATCATACATGTAAGATATATATATATATATTTAAAATGCCACATATTTTTTTCCAAAGGGGATTCCACTGGCAGGGGGTTGCCTTGGCATAGTTGGCCTCCAGGACCTCTAGGAGGATGACTGTTTGGTTCAAAAGCCACCAGCCACCTCGCAAGCAGGGGCACACTTTCAAAGACTCGTAGCTCTTCAAATCTGGGTGTGAGCTACTAGAAACAATAGTTATTTGATCAGTTATCTAAATTGGGAAGCAAACAAACAGGTTTCAGTGTCATATGCTCAAACTCTCAGTCAAGGTCGGAGTCAGCCTGAAGGCAGACAATTGGGCAGTGGCGTCGGTGGCATGGGACTGCTTTGCCTTCAGTGTCGAACCCTTGTGGCCAGAGACTTGCTTGACGCCACAGGTCGGAGATAAAGCAGCAACAATGGTCGAACGAATGAGGTCACTTCTGCCGTTAAGGTTTCGTCGGACTTTGGATGGGGACAAGTGTGCTATTAATATTATCAAAAGCCTTGTCAGGACGGAGGATCAGCGAGCAGAGCTGCAAGACATCAATAGAATGTGCACCCCACTTGGTCGATTCTGACCCAGCTGCTGTCGGAGAATAAAAAAAGGATCTTGCCAATTTGTTGTACATTCCAGTTGTTGAAACTTGATGGAGTGAGGACGGAAGGAGTCATTGCCTGCGTTGTTCACATTTGGCTGCAATGTTGAATTCTTTCGCACTGTAATAATAAGTTCAATAAGGGCACTGCCTCTTGAACAGCGTCATATCTACTTCTCCAAATTTTGGATAGATCTTAACAACATTTACACTTGCTCTTGATCAAACAACATATTCTTGTTGAAGTTTGACTGGCAATGATTCAATTGTGAACTCTATGTTTTACATTTAGCTCTCGATCAAGGTTTTGTTAAGTTCAATGGAAATACTGCAGGTCTAGTGTGTATATACATACATTTTCAAGCAGGACTACAATTGTTCTAACTCAAGCAGGTTTAACTATATAGTATATATATATATATTATATAATATATGTGTTTATGAAGCAAGGACAACTCTTCAATGAAAGTGTGTGATGTTGCAAAGAATTACTTCAATCATATGTCTCAGTGCTTTCTAAAGGTTTACTTACATACATTGCCAAACCCATTTCACTGCACGTTAGAATCTACTTGCATCGGACACCCACCAGCGTCGGAGCAATTGGAGAGCAATGGAACTGCCACTGGAGCCTCCAAAGTTTCCAGTGTGCAAGCACTATGGTGACGTTGTGAGATTCAATAGGTTGGACACTGGACCACAGAGATGCATTGGACTTTTCAAGGCTTGGGCAAACTTAATGAGGCCGGACGAAACTGACGTTTTCAGGATGTATCTTCAGGATATTTGGTCAGAGCCAGACTTTGGTTCAATTTGCAGTGGGACGGACATTCCAGCCCTAGTCTGTCGTGACTTCTGGAACTGGGCATTGCCTCACTTCAACGTCGGAGGCAAGTTTTCTCACAGGTTTTCCTGTGAAATTGACCCCAAGAAAAGAGGGTTCATTCACGCCGTACATAAGGACTGCCAGGCATTGTTTGGCGATGTCGTTGATTTGTCGGAGAAGCAGGCCTGGTGCTTTTTGGAGGGCAAGGCCAAGGAGGTGCCGGAGGTAAAGTCCATGGCTGCAGGTTTTCCTTGCCAGGACATCTCACCCCTAAACCCACACAGCAGGTCGGACACGAACAGGAACTGTGTTGCCAATGGCACACTCAGAACTGGGTCGGTCTTTGGAGGTATTGTCGGGTATTTGAAGAAACGACGGGCTCCTCTACAAGTTTGCCTTATGGAGAATGTGGCTAGCTTGGCTCACCAGCCAAAAGGTGGAGGACCTTCTAACCTCGACGTGGTCGGATCAATGCTGTCAGAGTTGGGGTTGCATTTGCACGTGTGGCAATTGTCTCCTCGCCTGTTTGGAGTTCCTCAGAGTCGGAGTCGGGTGTGGATGACAGTTTTCAGCCGGACTGCGCTACAGAAAGCCGAGATGTCCAAAGACTGTGTTACAGACACGCTCAATGAGCTGATGTCCACTCTGACTGGATGGCCGGAGAACACCATTGAATCATACTTGGTGCGTCCAAGGACTGATTGTTCCCAGTGTTTCCAATTGTGGTTGAGTGAACTGCCTGGCTTGTGAGTGAAGGCTTGGTTTGTTGCAGTTTGATCAATGATTCATTGTTGTTTTTATGTCCAAGTATTGTTTTTGTAAATCACTAGTAGTATTATAAAGATCTTTCATTGGAGAGAGCCTGTTTTCAAAATTAAAAGTCAACTTAGTAGTCAGTCCCAAAAGTCAAAAGTCAATTGGCCCAGACCCGAAATAGTTTGCACTTGTTTTCAAATTTTCGCTTTGTTGCTTTTGGGTTGTTTAACGGTTCTTTTGACTCTCTTTGACTTAGTTTTGAATGTTATTTGATTTGTTTTGTACAATTTCCATGTGTTTCTGTTTTTGTTTTTTGTGAACATTGTGTTTTTTTTATGTGTTGTTTATTAATTTTGTATTTGATTGTGTTGATAGTTTTTGATTTGTTGATGTGTATTTGATTTTTGCCATTTTCAAACTGTGATTTTTTTTGGTTCTTTCCTTAATTTGTTTTGCATCGTTTTTGTTTTTTGACTTGTCAATTTGATTTTTGCCTGTGGCTTGTTTACGTTTCCACTTATTTTGAATACATCAAGGATTCTGGCCTTACCATAGTTTTAATAACACTAGTCGAACATATGTTTTATTCTTGACTTCAACTTCTCCTGCTAGGAGTTTGTCGGAGCTCAAATTCCATGAAGCCATGAGAAAGAAGTGCCAAAGGTTGGCTGCACGACATCGACGAAAACAATTACTACCTTTGACACACAAGTTCAGTCGGAGATTTTCTCAGAAAAGGGTCGGAGTGTCCAGTGGTTGGAAGAAGGCTTTCAAAGAAGGAGCCAGGTCGGAGCCTTACCTTCGGACATTGACAAGGAGGAAGAGGTCTTTGCTTTATAGAATATTTCCCAGAGCATAAAGCTCGCGCCGTAGACCTTTCTCAAAACTTCAACTTCACAGAGCTTGCGCCGTACGTCCCTTGCCTGACACCCAGGGGTGAAAAGTATATCACCAGCAGGTGTAGGCCTTTGCTTGGACTGGAGTCATTGCGTCTCCAGGGCCTTTGGGTTGGAGACGAGTCGGACCCGGAGGACTTCTATGCCGGAATGTCGGAGGCATTGCTCAAGGACTTGGCAGGGAATGCCTTTGAGAGCTCATGCTTTGCTGCGGCATTTTGGTGCACATTGCGCCTGAATGCTTGTGTGCACAGACTCCAGGAACCCATCCAAATTCCCAGGACTCTTGCGCCGGAGCTTGAAGACGGGCCAGAATCAGATTCTGACGTCAGGACTTCTTACTCGGACGCAACCACGTTACGCTATGGAGAAACACGACGATCTAAGAAGAAGTGAGGTCATACTTTGAGGTCGTACTTTTAATGATTTTCTTGGTCGGACAGTTGGTCAGACAGAAAGTCAGATCTGATTCGTTGGACTTCTGCTTTGGACTATATTTAATATTCTGTGTACTATGAATTGCGAGTGGAAAAGCCGTTCCGTTGGTTCAGGGTGATGAAACCTGGACTCTTTCAGTCCCAGTCCCTGCAATTAAATCATTCATTGGACTTCGTCGTATAGTATCTTAAATACAAGTACTGTGGCATTTGCTCCATGAATGTCTCCATTGAGTTTTTGTTGATTGCTAGTAGTTGTTGTTGGATCATGGCTCGGACTGTTGCACTCCTGGACAGCATTCATGACTTGTCATGTTGGACAACGACATATTAATTAAAATTTAGTAATATAAAGGTTTGGAGCCTGTAGTCAAAACAATAACAAGAAGTCACTGTTTTTTCCAAGTCATGTTTCAGATTTCAGACTTCGTAAAGTTGTCAATGGACATCCGGGATCCAGTTGGTACTAACATTACTAATAGCAAAAGGAACCTACTAGCGATGGCCTCCAACCTAGTAACTAGCAAAAGGAACCTACTAGCGATAGCCTCCACTTCGTATTTGGTTTTTTACCAGAGATCACTTTTCCACTTTTACATGTTGCGGCAGGCCAGACCCTGGCCACAGAGCTGCTGTCTCAGAGGTGCTGAACTGATGGGGACGGGGAAATGCAGTGACGGTCGGGCAGGACAGATGGGGATGGGGATGGAAACCATGGCATATGATTAGTTATCTATTTATTGTTCAGTTGTATTGGTTGTTGGTGAGGGGAAAACTGAGTTTAAACCTGTTGTTTGGGGTCTAAGGTAAGTACAACAAAACACAGGTAGCCAATAATGACTAGAAGGTAGAAACTTTGTACGCAAACCCTTTTTGAGGGCAGTCACCAAAACAACCTGTTCAACAAAGCTCATTTGGTGTTACCCACACAATAACATTCTTACCACTGTCAGACTGTCAGCAAGTTCTAGTCTACCAGTGCCAGTGCATGTGTCACAAACAGACTATATCCCAATCACTGCCTCAACATGTAAGTAAATAAAGGAATTCGAAGACTCATGAGGGGATTTGAGAAGTTATGATTATACAACTACTCCTATACACACTCCATCTACTACGCTGGAAACTGAAACCATTACTTTGTCTTTTGATCTCAATCCCGCGAATGACAAATATCACAGTGGTATAACTTTGCAATCCTTGACCAGTTGATCCTTTACCCTGTGGCATACATTGGAATTCATTAATTATGGTGCAAGTCCAGGGCGAACAGGAATTACAACTTGTCCAAGTAAAGCCACCACCGTTTACTTTGTCGCCCGCCCAGGTCTTGCAACGTCCAGAAGAAGAACTTTGGTCGGATGCGTTTGGCCGGACATAATGTGTCGGACAATAGGTGGGGGAGTGGAATAGGCATTTATAAGTAATGGCGGTTGCCTGTGAATGGTCAATCACTAGGTGAATTGCAAACCATTTAATTTTTGCTCCAGGGAGCTGAGATGCTGATCTGATGATCTCCAGCTTGACATTAGTAGTGGTAGCAGTAGCAGTAGTAGTAGTCGTAGTAGTAGTCGTAGTCGTACTAGTAAACTGTCCTCCACCATTCTTTGTCTGCACTGCCATTGTCTGCGCTTGGTCTGTGGTTGGTCTGCGCCACTATCCTTTGTCATTTGTGTACACTGCCATTGCTTTGCGCTTGGTCTGCGGTTGGTCTGCGCCACTATCCTATTGTACACTG
>CAXAMN010013558.1:302782-323807 GCA_963970005.1 Durusdinium trenchii | reverse complement strand
TGGTCTGCGGTTGGTCTGCGCCACTATCCTATTGTACACTGCCATTGGTCTGCGCTTGATCTGCGCTTGGTCTGCGGTTGGTTTGCGCCACTACCCTCTGTGTACATTGCCATTCGTCTGCGCTTGGTCTGTGGTTGGTCTGCGCCACTATCCTTTGGTTGCCCTTGTCTGCGCCACTATCCTTTCTGCACCCTGCGCCACTATCCTTTGTGCACGTCGCCATTTGGTTAGCGCTCGGTTTGTTCCAGCCTACCTTGTTGTACTATTTTTGATGATTAATGTCAAATTTATGCTTGCAGCACCTCTTGTTTTGTGGCTGCTCTGGCTGGCTTCAAAACTGGCCCCTGTGACGAAAGGTTTCTGAAAGCTTACCAAGCCAATAGCCCCGTAGCACCATTGGTCTGCGCTTGGTCTGCGGTTGGTCTGCGCCATTACCCTTTGTGTACATTGCCATTGGTCTGCGCTTGGTCTGCGCTTGGTCTGTGGTTGGTCTGCGCCAATGTCCTGCGTGTACACTGCCATTGGTCTGCGCTTGGTCTGCGGTTGGTCTGCGCAACTCCTTTTGTATACATTGCCATTGGTCTGCGCTTGATCTGCGCTTGGTCTGCGGTTGGTCTGCGCCACTATCCTTTGTGTACACCGTGATTGGTTTGCGTTTGGTTTGTTGGAACGCTTGGTTTGTTCTAGCCCGCCTTTTTGGCACAGATTTCGTTTTTGTTTGTTTTCTGTCAAACATATGCTTTGCAGCACCTTTTACTGTTTTGTGGCTGCTCTGGCGGCTTGAAAACTGGACCCCATGACGAAAAAGGTGTCTGAAAGCTTACCAAACCAATAGCCCCGTAGCACCATTGGTCTGCGCTTGGTCTGCGCTTGGTCTGCGGTTGGTCTGCGCCACTACCCTCTTTGTAGATTGCCATTGGTCTGCACTTGGTCTGCGGTTGGTTTGCGCCACTATCGGTCGGTCCTTGCCATTTTGGCTTGCGCTTACTTATAGTTCCCCACCTGTCAGGTGAGGGTTGTTAGATTTTATGTTAGCTGACTTCTCCTTCTCCTCCTCCTTCTTCTACTCTCCTCCTGACCTCAACCACGACCACCCACGCCCAGTGTTCCCTGCCGGACCTCAACCACGACCATCCACGCCCAGTGCTCCCTGCCGGACCTCAACCACGACCATCCATGGCCAGTGTTCTCTGCCGGACCACAACCACGACCATCCACGCCCAGTGTTCCCTGCTGGACCTCAACCACGACCTTCCACGCCCAGTGTTCCCTGCCGGACCTCAACCATGACCATCCACGCCCAGTGTTCCCTGCCGGACCTCAACCACGACCTTCCACGCCCAGTGTTCCCCGCCGGACCTCGACCACGGCACACAACCACAAACACACAACAACAAACACAACCACAAACAAGCAACCACAACCACAACTACAAACACACAATCACAAACACAATCACAAGCACACAGCCACACACAATCACAAACACACAACCACAGACACAATCACACACACAACCACAGACACAATCACACACACAACCACAAACACGCAACCACAAACACACAATCAGAAACACAACCACGAACACAACCACAAACACACAACCACAAACACGCAACCACAAACACAGTTACGAATCACAAACACACAATCACAAACACACACACAGACCACAAACACACAACCACAAGCACACCACACAACCACAGCACACAACCCAAGGACCCACAACCAAAATCGAGAACTACCATACTCAGGACCATGGCAACATGCTCCTCACTATGGCATCAAGACAAATGATTAATGTCATGGTGGGGATCACTCAAAGTAAAGTAATTGGTGCTTGCCTGCCTTTTTGTTGTTTTTGGGTTTCAATGATGTTCTATATTTCTGCAAAATGTTTACTTTGCAGCACCTTTTACCATTTTGTTGCTGCTTTGACTGCTTTCAAACTGGAGATGTATTATGATTGAATTTATTCAAGAAAAGTCTGAGAAGATTCCAAAACGTTGGAGGGGTTTGAGTTTGAGCTTTGAGAAGTTTGAGTTTCGAGAAGCCTCTTTCTGGACTCTATTTCTGGAGCCAGTCGAAAGGCCAATTGGCTAGTTGGCTGGAGCCAATGCAGACTCTGGAAGTGTCAGCCCTTCATTAATGGCTTTCCAAGAAGAAGGACATGGCAGTGATGATGCATAACGAAGGGCTGCTGGATCAAAACCCACACGCGGACAGGGATCTCCAAAGCCCTACAATCGCTCCACGCAGACTTGAGGAATGTCTCGCTCCAGGGAGATGCGCGGACGGATGGACGGATTCGCCCTACTTGGCAACCACGACTACTACAGCAAGGCCAAGCAAACTCATGAGGTCAGCTGCCTGGAGCCGGTCGAGACAGACGTGGAAACTATTGGAAGCTTGTTGCATGTCCGCCTCTGCAGTGCTGTCTGCGTACGCACTGCTCGATCTGCCTTGACTGCTTCAACGCGTCGCCACATGCCCAAGGTGTGGACGTAAGAACATCCCCTTCGGTGACTGTCACTACAGCGACGACGTTGACAAAGAAGGCAGTGATGACGGCAAACACGACTGCCACAAGGCTTGCCAAAGCCAGAGATGCTCCACACTGCACGCAGTCAAGCTGACTGGACAACGACGCTCAGTTGTCTTGCAAAGAACACTGGAGCCACAGAACGTCGTTGGATGGGAGCGATTCTACGGCGCTGAATCCAAGAGTCAGCGGATTCAGTGACTTTGGAAGCTGATGGCGAACCTTGGCACTGGACAAGGGAGGTCCAAAGATTGAAGACAGTGAGAACGGCGAGATGGAGCTCCTCAAGACGCACTTCATTGTTGACTATTTGTTGACTTGTTGATTTTGACCGGTTGTGCCATTTTAAAAGACAGACTAGTGATTAAACTTCGACAGACTTAGTTAATGCATCCCTTAATAATGTTCTAAGCCCCCCTTCTAGTCAACCCACTAAAGGCAAGATAAGCAGAATACACTAACTGCATAAGGCTGATATTTCTAAAATAGTTCTTTACTAAGAACATCCAAACGAACAAAACAGATCTAATTTCCAACTATATTTCAAGAGTGGCTTTGTTTTAAAAAATAATCACACTATTCTCCCAGAGGAGCCTTGTGGCCAACTTGCTCCCAACTACCACTGAAACCTACCTCTTCCCTGCTCCTACCTCTTCCCTGCTAGTTGGCTGCCCCAATTTCTGGTTCACAATTCAGAGACCGTCCCGGGAATGTTTGTGGTGATTCTCGTTTGACCCGTTGAAGCAACCCTCAGCAAGGAGACCTCCCAACCGGATCCAAGAACCAGAGTGTTCATCTCAACATCGTAGTTGGAGACCATGCTATGGCCATGCCAAACAACCACCCACCAGTCATCCCAGCCGTCGTGGAAGGCTCCAGATCTGCTGGCCCGGGTTGAGGCGCGTGAAAACGGGCGGTGGAGCTTGAGCCAGCGAGGAGTTGTTCCCCTATAGGGGTTGTCTATTGATCCACCGAATCCAGTTCTATAGGGGAACAACTCTAGTTCTACAGGAATCTACCTATTCTATAGTTCTTGGGATAGGATAGGCCTTGAAGATTTTTTCAATCAGAGATGCTGGAAATTTGGCACAGTAAGAGGCCGCAGCTTCCCGGCCTCTACCACAATACACAAGCATGCGACCCGTTTTCCTGTGTCGTCCTGTCATTTGCGACAGTGACATACTCTTCATCTATGAAGCTCCCACGGAAACATGGAGTTTCACAATGTGTCACCCCCATACCAAGAGCCAGCAAAGCACCCCTCACCAGGTTTCAGGCCCATGAAAAATGCAGGCGGTCATGAACAGCCTCCAAGCAATTCTCTTCCATTGCGGGAAAAACCGATTCTTTGAACTCCTTTCCCTCCCTCCCACACGAGGGTCCGGCGACCACAAGCGCTTCGCAGGCGTTGGAGGCGAGGTCCGGCGAGGCCGGAGCCGAGGTCTCAGACAGATCGGATCCCCAGTTGCGGGTTCTGAGCGGATCCCCAGCAACGATCGGATCCCCCCTATAAGTGGACCGGAAGGGTCGGAGTGGATGGGGAATGAAGCTAGGCCCTTCTATGCCAGGAGATAGGAGAAGTGTGGTGGAGGTCTTCAGATTCATTCCGTTGGCTATAGATGTTGCTTGATGATGCTTGATGTTATGTTGATTTGTTGCAAGAAGATTGCAGGAGAGTCTGAAATCCAATGGTGCATGTGCAAGGAATGTCCATGAGTTGGAGCCATTCCACATTTGGCAACAAGACAACGCAACACTTTGAGGGGAGAATGGCATTAACCATTAACCAGTGGTGTTTTTGGTGCGGTTTCCACTCACACTGGGTGCAGTGGAGTGATGTGAAGTGTACTTGGCTAGTTGGTTGACATTGGCCTTTCTTCAAGCCTCTCTAGATGACCATTTGACCTCACTGTTTCACTCTCTCTCCCCAAAAGGGAGCAGGACACTCTGAGGGCTCATGGCCTGCCTTTTTGTGATCTTTTGGATCCTTTTGGCAGGTCATGACCAAAGGCGAGGTCCATGAATGGTTCCGTCTTTTTCATGCGGCCCAGACCAAGGACCTCGAAAGCCATGGGAGTCATGGGGGAGGGAGCCATGCTGGTGTTGGGCAGAGGTTGGTGTGAGGGAGGTTAGACACGAGTGTTTGTGTTTTCTTGACGATGAACACTTGACGATGAACAGCCGGAAGCTTCGAGACGCGAACCAAAGTCCCGAGACTCATCCCGGGTAAGAATATGTTTAAAGTTACTATACTGGATATCAATCCAAATGATGTTACAATGTTGAATCATATTCTGATTCAATCTGATTCAAGAGCATTTCCGACCATCCCTCGTTTAGACTCAAATCCAATTATATAAGTAGGAAAAAGGAATCCTTTTTGGACCGTATAGAAACACGGATTTTAAAAATGAAACATCGAGTGAAACATAGCGCAAAAGAATGGATCTGAATTGCGTAAATATGCATGCGACAGTGCAGACATATCCTGGTCTGGCTTCGCAAACAATGGCTCTTGGGCTGATCTCCAACCGCGAGCATGATAAACAATCCAACAAACCAAGCAAGCGTGCAAACAGCCAAAATCAGCCAAACTATTAGATATAGATTATATATTTTATACTACGAACAAGGGAGCAGGCAAGCAAGCATGATAGACAATCTAACATTAAGCAAGCATGCCAAACAAACATGAATTTACTAGGAACAAGGGAGCAAGTAAGCATAAACATACTTACTACACATTGCTACGCAAAGCCGATTTAGCCAATGTTTCCCAGAAGCAGACACGAGCGAGAAGACGCGGCAGTGGACAAGCATTTTAAGCTTCGGGAGTTCAGTAGCATCAGGGCAAAGATGTTCTTTGAGCTGCCCAGACCAGTTGCGACGTGCAATTGCTCTTAGCTTCGGGAACCCGACGCTTACCTTTGCAAAAGGCCTCTCCCATTCAGAGCCCAGTACAACAAGGAGAAGCAAAGACATTGATTGAGCTGCTTGTAAGTATGCTTACAGATCTCCTCTTACCGATCGCTTCGAGTCTGCCCAATGAGTATTCGCCCATTCTTGTCTCAGTTCCCGTGCAGGTTGAGGTTAGAATGGCTGCCCCGTTTTGCCCTGAAGAAGACAAGCGAGAAGGCGTTGCCGTTGCGATGGGCAAGCCTGGCCTTGTGAGCTTTCGGGGCTCCGCCAATGCTTTTGCAAACGCTTAATGTTCAGGCTTGCCGCCAAATAACCTCAAAGACCTTTACCACCCCATCTTTTTTGTCACGACAGTCACACCCAGGAATCTCTTTGGTGCACCGGCAATGTGTTTTGCGCCTGGAGACTTATATTACTCTCCTGATTGCACTTTTTGCACGAACAGGGGCGTTACAGATTTCGTTCAGCAGGTTGAAGTCAAGTCATGACTGAGATTTGGATGCTGATGTGGATGCTCTGATCAATGTACTTGTACCTGAAACACCGCCAGACACATCTGTTCGATATGATGCGAAAATCGTGGCACAGAGGCGGACGGCCTTGTGGGTTGCGGCGCTTGGGCACGGAGGTTCGCTTTGATGTGGAGCCGGCTTGTGGTGGAAGAGGACCTAGACTGGGTCGCAGTGGCCTCACCTAAAGACAGCAGTCTCGAGCCCGTGCTCAGTTGTGAACTCTGTGCCGGCATGGAGGCGGTGGCCATACAGCAAGCAAGAACCAAGGAACCTGCTCTGAAGAGCCTGCCAGCAAGTTAGCGCAGCTGCCTGAACCCCTCTTCAGACTCTTCGGGTGAAACGTTGACAAACGTGGCAGCGTGCGAGCGTCTCGAGCGCGACAACATGTCAGCATCACACTCTGAGAAGAAGTCTTGGCGTGACAACATGAGTCATGTCGAAGTGTCTACTCATTGAACTCCAGAACCTGCTCCGAAACCTGTTCTGGAACCTGCTCCGGAACTCTGCTCTGGAGCCTGTTCCGGAACCTGCTCCGGACCTACGGCGAAACCTGCTCCGCGCAAGTTGCTCCGCGCAACGTGCTCGGGAACCTGCTCCGCCCCAGAACTTGCTAGTATGGACTTTGCTCCGGAACGTTCGCAGCCTGCTCCGGAATTTCCTCCGGAACCCGGTCCAGAACCTGTTCCGGGATCTGCTCCGATCTTTGTTCCGAAGCCCGAAGCCTTGTCTATGGTTTTGTCATTCCCCACCGGTGGTCGCCTTTTACTGTACGCTATAAAATGCAAAATATGATTCTTATTTTATAGGCAACTTGGGTGGGACAGAGCCTGAATGTTGCTGTGCCTTGGAGGGGCTTGGAGGTACAAAGTCGATTTTGTAATTTATAGATCTATAAACTTTGATGGATTTGAGCCAAGGGCATTTTATAGGCAGAGGTATTTTTTCTGAGATTTGATACTTGGACCGAGTCAAGGGCATGTTATAAGCCAGTGGTTTTTAGGGTTAGATGAGTACAGGACCCAACAAGGGCATTTTATAAACTGCACTGTTTTGTCAGTGTTCTTTGACATGCACATACATTGTCCAACTAAAGGGAAAAGAAGAAGAAGAAGAAAAGGGGAGAAGAGAGGAGACGAGGAGAGGAGAGGAGAGGAGAGGAGAGGAGAGCGCCCATCAAGCTTCGTAATTAGCTGGAATTCACACGCTGGGTTGTTCTTGGGTTGGCGTGGGATGGTCGCGGAAGCAAAAAGAAGTGAAGAGCGCGGTGCTGTTTGACCTTGCAGCCACGCAGCCAGTCTAATTAGGAGCCCAAAGTTTCGCAACTAAGGGCCCACAGTTTCATGATTAATTAACAATTTTGTCGTCATTAAGAAACGCCCTCACAGGCTTGCAGGACGACTTTGTTGAAAAGTCTCTGAGACAAAGTTCGTTGCAAGATGCAACAAGATCTATTATACGTGACCAAGCAGAAAACTGATAGACTCGATGACGGAAAGGTCTGCAGCAAACCCATGTTCTCCCAATATCCCTTCTTTTCGAGGGTCGAAACAACACCACGCACCGACTGCTCGAAATCACACCGGTGAGTTCCACCCATTTGCAGGAGCTACAGCAGCTTCGGGAGACTTGGCAAAAATTCCACTTTTTCGTAGATGGAACAGAGGGCATTTCTACATTCCATGACCCGACCACTCGACCAATCGTCGTTTTTTGGACGTTTGTGACTTGCTCCTATGAGTTCTGTATATCGAGTGTATTTGACCATCACGCATCAATGGCAGTCCAAGACTTGTGTTCCAAGAAGCACAATGTAAAATAGGTCATTAACTACTTTGTGGCTGCAACTCTGGTTTGGAGGGTCTCGCGTCCCTGCTCCCTGCCTTTTTCTAGTGTTGAAAGCGCCGTACCAACCTCGGTGAAACATGGCGTCCGCTTTGGTTTTTGTAGTTCCCCTGTTTCCATGCACAGCGTACTTTAGAGGGAGACACTCAAGTTGTTTTTGATATAGTCAAGTTCCCTCTTTATAAAGCGGACCCATTTCCCACTAGAGGAACCCCTACCCGGGCCCTTCCTTCACACGACCACTTGGCGACCGAGGATCATCTGGCCGATCTTTACTCCGAGATGCCTCTCGGTGACGACTTGGGACAGTCCGTGACCGACGGGCGGTGACGGTTGCAGCGACAGTCCTTCGAGAATAGTTTCATGATCACTTGTCACAAGTTCCAATCAAGTTTTATGGTGTGGAAGGCCCCGGAGTGCAAAAAACAAGAACCCAAAAGAACCATAAAGAACCTCCCATTTCCTATCTGGAGATCTGGAAACAACGTCAGTCTCAAAACAAGCCAAGATGCCCCTCACCAGATAAAAAATGAAAACTGAATTCTACCTGGTTTTGCTTGAGGTGATTTATTTTACCCTATGGCCCTATGGGAATCAAATGGCATGGGTGCTTTTGTTTTGGGTTTCCCCTGGTGTTCCCTTCCAGCGCTGTGAAGCTTCTCCATCCCTGGGCGACCTCCACGTCGCTGCTCCGCGCGTGGCTCGCTCCGCAGGGGGCGCCTGGAAGCGGCGTTGCATCGGAAGGCCGAGGCCTCGGTGGCTGGGAAGCCCAGTGGGAGACCGACCGACCGGGCTTCGACGACCCGAGACGAGTCCTGCGTGGTCCACAATGGAATTCCATGGTGTAAGGGAAACCACTGAAAGATCTGAAAGCAGAAATCGTTGGGACTGAAGAAGTGTGGTTTTGCGGGAAGTACAGGATATTCGGGTGGTGGTAGTGTGCCGAAAAGCTGTGCAGGGCTATGCCACTTTGTTTTGTGGCAGTTTGTTCCTGAAGTTTGCACATTCACCCAAGCCGGACCCGAAGACCATAGCACGGCTGGGAGGTTCATGGTTTTAGTTTGGGACCAGATCGGGCCTCATGATCTAAGAGTGGTTTCTGAAGCAATTTGCCTTTTTGTAACATGAGCAGTGTGGGTCCCAAACTCTAGGAAAGAGGACCCCTCAAAGACAGCAGGTGAACATGAGGCTGGCAAACCAATTTCCCGTATGTACGGGGACCTCCCGTGTCCATGTCTCGTGGGGAAAAAGCCTTGCGAACTCGCACGACCACGAGCGCTTCGACCGGTCGTGTGACGAGGCCATGAGCGCGGAGGAGGTGCACGAGCGCTTCCGGCTCTTCCACCGAGCGCTTCCGCAGGTGTCACCGGCGGAGGCTGCAGAGGGCGAAAGGAGGAGGGAGAGTGGTTGGGAGGCGGTGGAAATCAACAACAGGTGTTGCCTTGTTGATATACGAGGCAAGCTGGCAAGTTCAAGTTTGATTTAAAGAGATGTACTGTACTGTACATCAAGTATGTTTAACCAAATTATACCGAACCCCAGTCGTCAGTGGCAAACTCCCAGAAACAATGGGTTTGTAGTGGATTGGCGTGGCGAGGACAAGCGTTTGTCAAAAACTTCAGCCACTCGGGCAAGTCATGTCATGTCGCTTACCGTGGTGGGAAACCTGCACTGTGGAAGGTCCTTTGTCCCGGAGAGGTGTCATGTTGTTCTCCATCATACATAATCATACTCCGTTGATGTTCTGATTGTTCTGCCTGACGTGAGGCTTCTTGGAGTTCTTTAAGCCCAAGGCCGGTTCGTCGGGATGATGCCAACCAGCAAGGGCAAAGAAACCAACTGATTGTGTTCAAGGTTGATCATAGCAGAGCTGTTTCCTGCTAGTTCGCATCGGCAGGGAAGGTACTTGTATGAGAACATGTACTTTGTCAGTGATAATATAGTCAGTCTGTGAACCAGCCAAAACTTTTCGACAGACACTGGACGCTACTAGGGGCTCCTGGCCTTACTACTAGGAGCAAGAAGCTACTAGGAGCAAGGACGCTACTGGAGCTTCCATCGATTCAATCAGTCGTGTCAGAGAACCCAACGGTACCGCGCCGGCCGATCGGCGGCGGTCGGCACCGCTGGGTGCCGGCAGGTACCCAGAGCTTCCGGACTTCATCTCTCGGGCTGAAGTGCACGTCAGGGGCTCAGAGTAGGATGCTTGTGGAAGAAATAAGGGCCACACACAGGATGCATTACAAGGCTAATAACGGTTAATAGCAATGGCCTCCAAGCTGATGGCCTCCAACCCAATAGCAATGGTCTCCAACCTAAAGATAGCTAAAGATACCTAAAGAGGCTTCCCAAAAATCGGGATCGGTCAGAACCCGTTTTCACTGGTCGGACCAGGATCGCTTCCGGCTCTTCCAGCACTCCCTGAACGACCGTTGCGAGTGCATCTTGGGACAGAGGGCGGAGGATCGTTTTCTTTGAAGTGAATCGGCTCTGCAAGCGATTTCGTTCCAGGGTCACTTGATTTAGAGGGGGCCGGGCCATCCCATGTTGATCCGCTCTTTTCTCGGATGCGATGGTTGAAGGGTTGGGAGAGCATGAAAAGTGATTGGCTGGTTCAGTTAGCTATCGACTCACTATTTCGATGTTTGATCGTAGACTTGATTGTGAGATCCAAGACCTTTTGCTGAGCTTTCATAGAACGCAATCCTTGTGTCATTTTTGGGGGTTCATGTTGCGTCATGGGCACGGAGTATCCTTCGGCAATTAAGCAAAACCCACCTTCACAGGAGACCAAATTATGTCACTTGCCCTGGTTGAATGGCAAAATGAGCCAAAACTGCTTTGTGGGTCCCTAACCTTAATCCCTTCCCGAAGGAATGAACTGCCATGCTGGGAATGCTGGGCCAGGTAGTTGGGATCGGCAGTTGGAAGGGTTTGAAAGCACCATTTCAGAAAACACATGAAAGCATGACATATCTGCAATATAAGGTACTCTACCCAGAATGATGTAAGCAGTTGATTTGTCACCAACCACTGGTTTCACTGGTTCCTACTGCACTTATCTGTGCAGTCGAACTGGGTTTTCTGAGGCAATGCGACGGCGAAGATCGAGGCAAGGACAGACCCTTGGCTGAAGCGATCGGTTTGCGACTCGTAGCGACGCCAGGAGCCCCGTTCGGTTCGTCCGATCGCTTCTAGTAGATCCTTTTGGGGCAACAGATTCAAGTTGCTGCTCTTCAAGCCTTCAGATTTCTTCCCGTCTTCCCTCGCCGTGCTTTTTTCGGCGTGATCTTTGACATGAGTCATCAGTCATGTCATCCTGAGTCCATGGACTTGTCCCAGATGAGTTTCTCATTTTTGTCATACACATCATCCATTTTCGTACATACATTTTCTTTGAAATACTTGGTACCATTAGCATCCATCAACGCATCAGACCCCAATGGCTGACCCGAGCCGCCCTTTCCACCTCCCCTCGATGTGGATCGATGCACCAAACCGTTCGGCACAGGTGGCTGACAGGCGGACGGGAGATGGAGGGGAGCCCGATGCATGGCGCTCAAGTGAACGAAGATTGGGCGCATAAGGAAGAAGAGAAAGCACAAGGCAACGATCCATGGATGGAAGTCCAAAAGAAGTATGTATGTCTAGTCTAAAATGAGAGATCTATATGGATTTTTGCCTGGATGTTTGCCGCTTTGTTTGCAGGTTTGTTTGAGGGTCATAAGACATAAGCTCTCAATGGACATATCAAACCGAAGAAACCCCACATCCGTGAGCGACTACCCTTGGGCGGTCCTGCGACAAATCCACCACATGCTCCAAGTCGGCTGCTATACCGATGCCGCGATTTCACCAGCCCACGGTTCTTCAAGATGAAGAGTGAAAGAAGGTGAGAAGCAATGAGATCTTCAGAGTGGGCAGTTTTTTGAAGTCTTTGGAGCTTGGAAGGGGAAACTCCCAGGTTTTCACAAGGTGTTGACCTCTCGGTTGTTTGTTGCAACATGGGTTCTGGTATGTCGCCTATGAAGCCAATCCTTTTACGTTGACTTCAAAAAGGGTATAAATTGATACAAGTCCCCCATCAGGCGAGGACTGAAGGGCTTCAGTAAATTCGGGTCGTTCTACCCGGCATTGATATCCTTTGAATCCAAAATCAAGTTCAGCCCACCAGCAGGTTGACCAATCCCTTAGAAGTGTTCAGATTGAAGACCATGGCGTCAGGGTCGGATTGAGAGTTGTTTTCGTTTTTAGTTGCCTTTTCAGGCGGTGAAAAAAATTACCAAAAAGCTGTCACTTATTGAGCAACTTGGTTTGTAACCCTCACCCACTGACCCAACGACCTAACAAACTTGTCGGTGACCTAGCCGTTCTTTCCCTATGACACAACGAAATTCGACATGTATTATATGCTCGACTATCTTAATCTGACATGTACCTTCATTTGTGTGGATATTCATGTCCATACAGCTTTGCTTTCAAAAGGTCTTGCCGGTATTGCCATTGCCATATTGCGACAGTCCTTATATGAGATCAATCACCAGTTGAACCCGTTTGACTTTCGGAAGGCCGGATTTGATGTCAAGAGCGGAGGTGCACGCCGCTCGGTGGAACCGATGGGGGCATGGTTGAACCGATGGGTCACAGATACCGTCAGTCCCACAATAGGCATCCTCAGCTGTGGCCGTGGCTGTTCTGGCGGCACTCCTGGTGACCTTTGCTGAACAACACCCATTTGCCAAAGGTGTGAACCCATTTGTCAAAGGTGTGATCCCCATCTCTGTAACAATGGAATCCTTGGCAGCATTTCTGATGGCCGCCCCTGCGTCGCCCTGCGTCCACCTTCCACCTCTGCAGCTACAGCTTGCCTTCTGTCTAGTAACAAGAAGCTAGTAGTAACAAGGTGCATCGCTACTAGTAACAAGAAGCTACTAGTAGCACTTTTTGCTTCTGCCCAGGTCCCGTACCTTTCAACAGATTGCTACTAATAGCTTCTTGTTACTAGTATTAGTGCCAGGAGCTACTAATAGCTTCTTGTTACTACTTTGAACTTCTAAAGCTAAGTTCTGCGAGTCTTGCCCTCAACTGCTAAGTTCATTGCCCTGGAAACTTCTCATGGGCGAGCTGAGAAAGCCATTGTTCAAATCTGGACATCCTCTACCTCCCCTCCCTAATACGAAGGGTATGCAAAAGGCCGATTCAGAAGTGCTGAAAACCAAAGTCGAAGCCCTCTCAATCGGCCATGTCGCAGAGGGGTTTGCTGTAGCGAACGCCGTTCAATCTCAACATTCAGGGAGAGATGTGATCCATGCATAATAGGTCATCTGCAAGAGCCTCGCGCAGCTTAAAGCTGGTGCTCCAAGACCACTTACACCTGTTCTCCAGGCAAGAGTTAGGTGCCGCGCCTCGTGGGATCGTTCGGCGACTCTTGGTGCCATCGCTGGTTGACAGACGCCACAAGATGAAAAATGCATGCTTGGGACCTTGCCCTTTAAAGGAGGATCGAACAAAAACGAGAGAGGCGCTCCTCCATCTCTGGAGCTGCTCAATCTCTGCGGAAACGGACATGCTGCAAAAATGATTTGCGCTTGACTTGACGATTACTTCTGTTGGAGTCAACAATTTTCGGACAGACTTTCCTTCAGAAGCTACGGCAGTTTTCGGACCGGGGTCGAGTTCGAAGCGGTTGGAACATGAGGATGCTGAGGGGACTCGGGACTGATCCCCCGCAGCTGGACTCTCTAGTCTTCCTCTCTATTCGCTGGATCTCGGTGTGGGAGGAGTGCTGTATCGACCTCGCCCAGGGAACTGGTCGTTTTCCTTTTCTATCTTTTCTTTGGTTTCCTGTAGGGCCAATCGTCCCTTGGTTTTAGTTTGGTAATGTTTGGTATAAATCATTTGCGTGCAATGTTTTACATGGAGTCTTTGCCTTAGCAGCTACATACATTCAATTGTACGTATTTCCTTTTCACCTGTCAAGATTCTATGAACACATAATCACTGTGCTAGTTTTTGAACTTCACCACGTCATCACTGATCCGCTTCCCACCACCTTTTCTCCGCCTGAGTGTTCCGAGTGGTCGAAGCGGTCCATTCACCACTTCGCTGAGGAGCGCTTTCGCCTCTTTCAGCAAGCTTTGACCACAAAGGTGAGCAGCGCTCGCCCCAGTGGAGCCGGGCGGAGTCGGGGGTCTGACTCGGCACGCTTCGGGCAAGTCAATGGGTGTTTGGTTCATCTTGTCTCGTGATAGTTTGATAGAGATGGCTGGTACTAGTTATGGTGGCCTGGTATCCACTGAGTTGATTTGGACAAACTGGTGGCAACTTGCAACCAACACCACTGATAAACGGTGCCAGGTTGGTCTCAGAGACAGGAGCAGGCATTTTTTGGCAGCGAAGGGGGGCCTATCATCAATCCTAATATATCCTAATCATGTTTTTGCAGACGATTGTTCGTTATAATTTCATTGTGTTGACATTGTCGGGTCAGGGATCTCAGAATTGCACCGGGTCTGGGGGTAATTGTTTTTCTTGCATCAGGATTGGGGATTCCATAATATGTTGCTCTTTGAATCACCGGAATGGTTCCAGCACATCGCCGGTGTTTATCACATGTTCCCCTGAAACCCCGGTAGCTTGTGTATCATTTATAATCAACGGTATGGTCATCGACAAGACTGTATCAAAAGAAACATTATGAAACATGCAAGAAGTGTATTCGAACAAAGTCTCTCTAGATTATTATGATTTCATGTGATTTCTTGTATTCTTGAGAATCATAGGGCGATTGGTACACGTGATCGCATTTCGGCTCTCAGCCTTCACGCCTATGGCCAAGACGCTTTGCAACAAGTGCCGGCAAAGCGTTTGTTTGTTGAACGATTCGTGGTGTGTGGGCTGCGCTGCTCAGGAGAACGCTTTGGTTGAGCTCCGTGGGCGCTGGGGGTGTGCAGACCTCCGACGCGCCGCAAACGATCTGCTGGTTGACGCCGCCAGGCAGATCAAGGTCCTTCGGTCGATTTCGCTGCGTGTGGAACCGGTCAAGTCCGAGGAGGGTGTAAGCAGCGGGGCTCGTGGCAAGTGCGCGGGAGCCACACCAAAGTTGCAGGCGCAGCCCGTGAGGACTCAGGAGGAGGTGCACGGCTCTGAGGCTGATCGTGAGCCGGATCCAGAGGAGAGCTATACGTACAGCTATTGCGAAGAAGAGGACGAGGTTGAAGAGGAAAAGACTGAGTTGCAGGAGCCTGTGGTCACTAAGAAACCTCCTCCACGAGAACCACCGTTCCCTCCACCTAATTGGAAGCAGGAACCAGAGGCCGCTGAAAGACCTAGTCGGGAAGCCAGGAGTTCGAGGGAGAAGGTCCCAAAGGAGAGAAAGAGGGAGAAGAGAGGTGAGAGGCGAGAGAGGCATAGAGGCTGCAGAGGAGGAGCCAAACATCAACAGGTTCAGAAGAGAAGGAAAGATCCGAACGTTAGGTTGCACAGGAAAAGAGGAATTGGTGAGCCTCAACGGACAAGGGAGAAGGACGATTTCAGTGACATCCCACCCCCACCACCATGTCCGCGCTGAGCAATATCTTTCCACTATGGACAGAAGGAGAGTTGTTTGTGATGGAGGACGGAGAGAGGTGGCCGCTGTTGAACATTGGTCGAGGAGACTGCGTGGAGATCGAGCTCAAACACACCGATTGGGACCCTCCTTCAGAGGCTACAGCAGGGTTCCTTGTAATGAGCAGGTTTGTGAGTGGAGACGGGGGAATGGGATTGGTCGCTCATTCCGTCGGATGCACAGATCCTTCTTTGAACAAGAAGTTATCTTCCATGTTCAACAGGAAAGAAGGTTGCATCCATCTTTGCAGCAGTACCCCATGTACCGAGGCCGAAGAAGGTTATTTGCACTCCACCCGCGTGAGAGTGTACACCCGCGAGGGATTCAATCCATCCTATTTCACTGCCTCACATCGCCGCCAGGTAGCCAAGTGGCTAGGAGAAGTACCTGCTGGCAGCAATTTGGAGGAGTCAGAGAAAGAGGTGGAGGATCCGGGTTTGGACACAGGGCGTGGAGGTCAACCTTTGTCGAAAGAAGGTGTTGTAGAGGGTCGCAAAGCTGTTCTAAAAACCCCCAAACGCGCGTCGCGTCCCAGTGCGCTGCGTTCAGCCCCTGCTGCCGCTTTGAGAGCGCGGGGAAAAGGGGTGTCTGGAGGAGACAAACCGTCGGAGGGTGGCCCCTAGGGTCAACGCTGGTCCCGCCGACCGTGCGTTGTCGGACTTCCCACAGGACTTGGAGCTGGGCACCGAGGGGGAAAGAGATCAGATGTCGACAGAGGAGTTGAGGCGGAAGTTAGACATTGTTCGAAGTCGACTTGCGGGCCCAGCTCGACGCTCCATCAAGGATTGGAAGAGAGTTCGAGAGGAGGAAGATGGCGAGGAACCCTTGCCGGATGGAGCCAGAGGTTCAGGCTCTGTGGAGGAGTTGAGGAGCCTGACGAGTGGAGCCAGTCTGAAGAAGAGGAGTCAGGTTGTGGATGCAAGAGATTCTTCTTCGAAAGACAGCTCGATGCAGCTACTCCGACAAGCTCAACAGAGGTCAGAGGAGCGCACAGGACGCGGGAGAGAGGCGACCGATTTGAGAGATGGTCGGGAGAAGCAGGAGAGAGGAGACAGAGCAGAGATTCTGAGGTTGTTGAACCAAGTGGCAAAGACCTCAGGGTCAGGAGATCGAGGAGGAAGACCACCAGGAGATCATCGAGGTCGGAGCAGTTCGAGGAAGAAAAAGAAGAAGAAAAAGAGAGGCAAAGAGAAGAAGGGAAACAGGAAGCGTCGCCTGGTAAATGGCATCATCATCAGCTCCGACGGATCAAGCTCCCCCTCAAGTGGCTGATCAGAGGAGGAGGATTCTTCGTCAGAAGGGGGCTTCGAAGCACCGTTAAAGCGCAGGTCAAAAGAGTCTTCTCGTCCAGCGAGCGCAAGAGGCTTTGGACCAGGGGGCATTAGTCGAAGTTGCAAAGGATGGGAGCCGAGCAATAACAGAGGGCGTGAAGACTACTACGTACTTCAACCTTCATGTTCGCCCGCAGTTCTCGCAGCATCGAGCAGCCATGCGAGACCTCTTCCTGATGAGTCAGGTGATCGACACAATTCGATCAGGGTCCATAGCCCGCGCAGCGGACCTTTGCGCTGGCCACTTCCTTGCAGCGCACCAAGCGCTGCTGGACAACACGTGGAGCCAGGCGAGATATACCAGCAGGCGACATCGGCAGCAATACTATTAGAAGCTCGCAAGCATGCCAAAGCGAGCCTCAAGGTGGAGACTGTCGAAGCTTGGCGACCCAACCGAGGTTGGGGCAAAGGATGGTACAGTGCGCCCAAAGGAGGTTGGTCGAACGAAAAAGGAAAAGGCAAGAGCAAGAAAGGAGGAAGGCTCATGGGCAGATCGCGAAGGCAAAGGAAAGGCGAAGTGGAAGGACACGCAGGACAAGGCGGACAAGGAGGAAAAGTGAAGAGTGTCGCGGCGACAGTGAGTCCTCCTGGACGTGAAGGGGGCTTGGCGCCAGAGTTTGAAGAGAAGGAGTTGGTGTTGAGGAGGCTGCAGCCGAGTTTAGAGGCATTTGAGACTTCTGGCAATTCGGCTGGGGCCACATCTACAGGCATGGACATTGAATTCAGTGCAGGCCAGGAGGTCTGCTTGTCAATAGGGAAGAGGATTCGAAATCTTCACAACGCTGGAACCGACATGGCACAAGCCCTTGGCTTTGAGCTGAACGTGTTTGATCGCGAGGAGTTTTTCCGCTTTGGGGCTTCCCGTGTGTTCACTTCCTCCTTTGGAATCTTGGCCTGTTTTGTAATTGGTTCCAGGTCCGGGTGGCGGTGGTTCCTTGCACGGTCCCATTGTTGCTGTCCCGACCGGTTTTGGCACGTTTGGGGATGACCTATGACTTAGCAGCCCAATCTGCGAGCCTGAAGGCGCTGCAGGTGGATCTTGTCCGGCGCCAGAGTAGCCCTACGGGTCATCCGGCTTTGATCGTCAATGTGTACACCCGCGAGGGATTCAATCCATCCTATTTCACTGCCTCACATCGCCGCCAGGTAGTGAAGTGGCTAGGAGAAGTACCTGCTGGCAGCAAATTGGAGGAGTCAGAGAAAGAGGTGGAGGATCCGGGTTTGGACACAGGGCGTGGAGGTCAACCTTTGTCGAAAGAAGGTGTTGTAGAGGGTCGCAAAGTTGTTCTAAAAACCCCCAAACGCGCGTCGCGTGCCAGTGCGCTGCGTTCAGCCCCTGCTGCCGCTTTGAGAGCGCGGGGAAAAGGGGTGTCTGGAGGAGACAAACCGTCGGAGGGTGGCCCCTTGGGAGATCGGGTCAACGCTGGTCCCGCCGACCGTGCGTTTTCGGACTTCCCACAGGACTTGGAGCTGGGCACCGAGGGAGAAAGAGATCAGATGTCGACAGAGGAGTTGAGGCGGAAGTTAGACATTGATGATAGGATCTGGTGTAGCGACGCCTCCGAGAAAGGAGGGGCGGTAGGATTTGCAAGACACCTCTCCCGTCAGGGTATGGATTTCGTGATGTCGTCCCGTATGTCCAACTTGACGTTGGGTACAACCCCAGTCCTGGTTGTTGCCCTCTTCTCTGGCATCGGTGGCACCTTTCGTATTTGTGATTTGCTTGACATTGCACCCAGAGGAGCCATCGCTGTTGACATCCATGCCCCCGCAAACCGTATCGAAAGTCGTCGTTGGCCAGGGGTTAGAATCTCCTAAGAGATGTTAGGGACATTAGACGAGAAGATGTTGAGCAGTGGGCCCGTGACTTTCACACGGTGGAAGAGGTCCACCTGTGGGGTGGATTCCCCTGTCGGGATTTGTGCGGAGCCTGGCCGGAAAAGACTCCCTCTTCTTTGAGTTCCTCAGAATCTGGGAGACGGTCCGTGATGTCTTTCCCAGTGAGATCAAGGTGAAGGTGGCAGCAGAAAATGTTGCATCAATGGACGAATGGGCTGCAAGCGAGATTTCTTGGCACATGGGGATGGAGCCCTACTTTTTGGACCCGGTCCAAGCAGTGCCTCTCAAGAGGCCCCGACTGTGCTGGACCACCGAGCGGATTGAGGGTTGTCTTAGAGGGATTGAGGTTGTTCCCGACCGACGTTGGAAGGAGATTAGAGCTTGTGCCCCTTATCCTTCAACCGATCACAATGGATTACCCCTGGTTACACTTGGCCTTTGGAGCATGTAGCAGGAGCGTTTCCCACATGTATGCGGGCTGTGTGGAAATCTTCACCCCCTCCGAAGCCGGCTGGTATTGGCAGGGCTGACCAAGATTGTAAGGACAGATGGGCCCTCTCTGGGTGAATCTATCCTCCTTATCAATTTCGGGAAGAATTCCTGCTCTGGAAAGACGGTGCTTGGAGGTTAACCAACAGTAAAGAGAGAGGGCTTTTGATGGGTTACGGTTTTGAACATTGCAACCTTGCTTGGCCGGCCTCGAAGATCAAACAGGATCCGGGGGGATACGAGCGGGAAAAATGTTCGTTGATCGGGGACGCTTGTATTTACTCCTTCGTCATCATTGGCGCTGGTTTGTGTCGTCAGTGGTTGCCCCCCATTGAATACTCACATTTGTGTCACAGAATGGGTTAGCACCTGGGTTCCGCGCTTCTCTACGACTTCAAGCACCTTTGTCACGTTGCCTCCAGTATGCCAAAAGGTTGCGGAGGTGCAAGGGAGTATTCAGGTCAGAGACCTTAATCTGCTTTTGCTGGGCCGGACTAACTTCACAGGCAGTGACGTTCGAGTGGTTTCGGGGGACTTGGTGAAACCAAGAGCATTTCCAAGACAATCCAACTCTGCTTCTTGGTGGATCTGGGAGCGTTGTTTCCGAATGAAGTGGCCCCGTCCGCAGCACATAAACCAGCTCGAACTTCGGTCCATTTTGATGAGCGTAATTAGAGGAATTAGGAGTGAGCAGTGGGTCGAGAAGCGTGTGTTTCATTTGAGTGACTCTTATGTATCAATCAGTGTTGCTTCTAAAGGGCGATCAAGTAGTCGGATGTTGAACCCGTCTCCTCAAAGTGTTGAATGCACATCTCCTCCTCTATGGAGTGTCCCTGATCCTTGCCCATGTAGAGTCCACCGAAGACCCTACAGATGCCGAGAGTCGCCGTTAAAGTACTTCAGAAGAGAACCCGCAGAGAACGGAAGGAGGCTCGAAAGGGCTTAGCTTTGAGAGATGCGGGTATTTCTGACAAGACCCGCGCTGCCTACTTTGTGGCTTTGAGCTTGCTGCTGCCGTTCATTGAGGATGTTCAGAACGAAGCTGAATTGGACAGTGCGTGCGCCGAATGGGTTGAGTTGGCTTGGGAAGATGGCGAAAGCCTCTATGTGGTTGGCAACGCCCTCTCGGGGCTACACTTCTTTGAGCCCTTGACTCGTCGACGAATTCCCAGTGCATGGAAACTTTTCGCGAATTGTAAGAAGCTTGAATGGGCCGCTAGGGCCCCTCCTTTGACACGTGATATTGTACTGAGCATGGCGTATTACGCTCTGTGTCATGATGACATTGTGTTCGCTTGCCTGCTCTCTCTGGGTTTCTTCACCCTACTTCGGACCGGCGAGTTGCTGAACCTAAAAGGTCGCGATTTGTTGGTTAACAAACGTCAGTTGGTTGTATCCCTGAAGGATACAAAGTCTGGTAAAAGGAACGCCTCTGATGAGATGGTGACGACAGATGACCAGTTCGTTCTTCTCTTGATTTCAACATTGTATGATCTTCTTGTGTGCCATGCGGCGCTGGACAAGCCCCTATGGGGTTTCAGTGGTCAGGCGTTCCGCTCTCATTTCGACTCCTACCTTCGCCGCTTCAAGATCCAGCACCTAGGGTTCAGACCCTACTCCCTACGAAGGGGGGGAGCGACCTGGCTTGTGCAGTCGACTGGCAGCATGGAGCTTGCATTGTTGAAGGGACGTTGGACGAGTCATCGCGTTGCTCGGATGTACATCTCCGACGGCGTCTCTAAGTTGCCAGATTTGATCCTCCCGGAGCGCACCAAACAGTTGTTGAAGGCCTGGAATCCACTTCTTCAAGACCCAAAGACACGTCACCAAAGTGCCGGAAGGGGGGACCGTGGTAGGCGACGATCGTTGAGCTTTTTCTTCGCTCTGCGTGGGAGCGATTGAGTTGTTAAAAATAAAAGATGCCTGCATGGGGTAT
>CAXAMN010013558.1:280291-302772 GCA_963970005.1 Durusdinium trenchii | reverse complement strand
GAATAGTCCAAAAAGGACATTCCAGTACGGGCTCTTTGGAACGCCCACACCAGTCGCGATCAGAAAAGTGTGCTGAGAGTCCCTATCATGGTATTGAACTCGGCAGGGAAGAAGCAATAGGATCAGGGACTGCCGGGCCCGGGGGAGAATTGACTTGTAGAATTGGATCGAGCACGAGGGATTGATGTCCACTTCGTTAATCCATGAAAGATCTACAAGTGACATCAAGTGACCAAGTTTCCGGTCTTTGCTAGTTCTCCCGGACAAGATGTCTCCCGCTCGTGACCGAGGTTGCAGCGAGCCTGCAGAAGCTTTGCCTTCGGTGGGGTGGGTTTTTGGGGGGTCGTTTGGAGGGTGGAGCGGAGGTGGTTTGCACAGTGGATGTATTTGGCAGAGACCATTTCTACTAACACAGGTCAACAGCATGTTCGCAAAAACGACATGAAACTGGCGTTGGATTTCCATGTTGTGTTCTTTGATCACTTTGGTTTCCTGTGCCTTAAATGTCTAGTTTCTTTCTGCAAAAAAACACTGTATGCAGGGGTACAAAGTCCCTTCTTGAGAGGGAACCAATAAGGTCATTCTATTAACAGATTCAAACCGCATGATCAGGCCT
Source organism: Durusdinium trenchii (assembly GCA_963970005.1). Lineage (NCBI taxonomy): Eukaryota > Dinophyceae > Suessiales > Symbiodiniaceae > Durusdinium > Durusdinium trenchii. The sequence continues at coordinate 302,156 of CAXAMN010013558.1, read as the reverse complement.
GATCGCTCTCTCATGGCCATGGCCTCTATATTCGCTGCAGGCCCCACCTCCGCCCACCTCGAGTTGGCTCAGCTGGCTCTTCAGCGTGTTCTTCATGAGACGGGACGCCCGGGCTGTCCTGCGTGGACATAATATATAAATATAATATATATAGCTCGCAGTTAACAGTATTTCCTTTGTGAGGTAAATGAATTTTGGATTTACATGGACCCAAAACTGCTGGAGCGAAGCAATCGAGGACCATGTGTTTCCACGTCCTCAAGTTTGAAAGAAGCTACCGATGGGATGAAACAATTGATGGAGGGAGCAATCCTGAAGACTCTAGAATGCTGCGAGATGGTGTAGACAAAAAAGAAGAGCAGGCGATGTGTGTGTGTGTGCAAACATATACTTCGGGATTCAATGCTACTTGGAGATTGGTGCAACTCACCCCAGTCTTGGACGATTCCTCAAGCACCTCAAAACGCTGGACCTGGATTGGAATCTGTTTATGGACGTTTTTTCCAGATAAACGCAAGAACCAGCGACGCATGACCCCACAGCTAGATGCTTTGAGACTGACTGGCCTTGATTCATCTAGGTGTTGAAGCTGCAATGAACTTCAAAATTAGAGAAGCGTGCGACCTGAGGGTGTTAAATTTATTTATTGTTTCTAATAGCTTCTTGTTCCTAGTAGCGATGCCCTTTGCTCCTAGTAGCGTCGTTGCTCCTAGTAGTAAGGCCAGGAGCCCCATTCGTAGCTTCTTATGACCGGAGCCTGAAGATCTTGAAGCGTGCGACCTGAGGGGGTTTTCCTCTTCTCAGGCTCCGGTCTCCTTCTGGGCCTCCTGAGCTTGTGTGTCTCCCTGGGCGAATCAAAGGCCACGGCCCGGTCCGAGGAGGGAGAGAGAACGAGCCGGAGACCGGTGATTTGGGGCTTGCTTGAGGAAGAGATGTTTCTATTATATGTTCTATATTCTACGGTATGTTATAATACATTTAACTCTATACTATTTACATAATATTCTATAACAATACATTTAACTCTATACTCTTGATATAATATTATATAATATAATATGTAATTCTAGATCTGTATGGTTGCTGGTATGATTCCGTGGATGGTACAAGAATCAGATGTTGCATGTAGCACGACCTTTGTTTGTAAACGATTGTCCGCAGATCGGACTTTGACCTTCGAACATGTATTAGATCATGTCGTATCACGATCCGTCGCGGAAGAGCGGCTCGGTGCTCACCGCTAGACCCACTTGGTCCGTCGCGCGGTCTCGATGTAGTCTCTCATCGCTTGGACCTCACAACGCAGTCTCTCCAGCCAGGCCCAGCAGGATCGCATCTTGCAGTTGGAGGAACGCTTTGAGATTGAGGCCTGGCGCTTTGGGTCCTGTTGAGTGGAGTCACGTGGAGTCATGTGGAGTCACTCCCACATGGTTGAGTCTACCCAAACATTGGATCGAAGGGAGTGCAGCACAGCGCGAACTTCCGAGAATTCAATACATAGACGAGGGGTGTTCTAAACTGGTCAGCTCTGATGACTCAGCTAATGCTAAGAATGCGTTCAATCCCTCACCACTTCCTTTGATCCCAAGTTCTGTTTGACATCTCACCTACCAAAATCGCTGATCTTGCTTTTGCACGCTTTTGCCTCATGTCTCTCAGGAGATGAAGATGGTGAAGGCAAACACTCCGGAAGGTCCACACATGGCGCCCGGCAAGTTGCTCTCCGGCGCTGCAGGCGCAGCGTTGCTCCAGTGAGAATCCGACCGGTCGTGTTTGGTGCCGCGATGGACGTGATGGACGCGTGCCGTAGAAAGGCCAAGAGCACCCCGTTCGTAGCGTCCTTGCTCTCTCCGTTCGTAGCAATGCCCTTTGTTCCGTTCGTAGCTTCTTGTTGCTAATGCCTTCGGGACACAATGGGAGACCACATGATGTCCCTTGTGGTCGCGTCGATTGAGGCTTTTTTCAGTTCAACGGAGCAGAAGTGCCGTGCAGTGAAAACCTCCCGCAGTCCAATGCGCTGAGTAGAGAGAAGGTGCCCAAGAGTTGTTTTAAATTTGCCGAAGCTGGCAGTTCTGGAAACATAAATAAAAGAATTTAAAGAGCAGCAAATAACCTTGGCACTATTCATGGATGAAATTATTTAGTGTAAAGGCCCTGTATGAGAGGTACTGTAATTATAAGTTACCCCAAACCTTTTGGATTTTTTGTTGGTTCTCGTCGTGCAGGAAATCAAGATAAGGTGAGACACATGAAAATCACTGAGATTTGTCGAAATCTCTCTCAGTATTTGAGAAATCCCATCAGGAACCCATCCAAATCCGTTGAAAAAAGGAAGACACACACACACACACAAAAGCAATATATATATATATATGTTTTTGTTTTTAAGATCGTACAAGGTCACATCGGGTTCCCACGCCATAGGTTACATGTTAAAGTCACCTCCTTTCTGCATCGGTGACTTTCGCGTGTCTTGGCTGTGGGCACTTGCAGATCGGTTGGATTTGGACTTACTGAGTCTAATTGGATCCAGCATCGTTTCTTTTACAAGATCCACCAGTGTTTCTGAAATTCATTCGGATCCAATTGGCTTTTCGCGCTCGCTCTGCCAGGCGCGGCCATCGGCAGCACCACAGGCGCTATCTCAGGTGCTACCCGACCGGCGAACGGGGTGTGGTTGCCAGATGCCCACTTGGAGGTACCTGGATGCGTCCCATTTGCCGAAGAAAACATGAAAAACTGCACAAGGGCGGTATTTGAGCGATTCCGTTCAACTATGTTCAACTGGTTTTGTAGATGAGCAGGGAGTGGACATGTCTATAATCAAGGGAGCATTAAGGTTTGGGGGGTGATTGTGCGATGGATTGGAAATTGGAAGATGTGCTTGACTTGGAGTTGGGATCTCAGCTTTGTAATCTTTGTACGTATAGTGTTCAGATTTCTTACAGATGTGAGGATTGTTCATGTAATCTGGCCTAATTGTTGCAAAAGACACAGTGTCCATTTTGTGGAGGACACTGTTTGTGTGGGAGTCTCAGTGACAGATTTGAGGGGAACGTTTTTTCAGGTGACAGGCCTGTATCATCACGTTGATTCTTTAGCATGAGTTACCAGGATTGATTGACAAAGACATCAGCTACTTTACTTGAAAAGCAAGGCTCGGGAGCATCCACAGGAGCATCGCATGTCGGATCGGTCATCCAAAGCGGAAGTTGCTGGTAGCCTCGGCCAATCTAGAGAACACTGTAACCAAGATAGAAGATTGACTGGTGGTGGCTCAATTTGTGAAGTATTGTCGACTTCTGACATTTGCTGGGAAGTAGATGCAGATACTGTAGTTTGACTTTGCTTCCTTTTTCTTTGTTATTTGTGAGGATGTGCCAGGTACATTGGCCGGAGGTGCTCTTGGAGCTTTGGTCGGATTGGTGCCAGCAGTCTTCACCCTGGGGTTCATCGGCGGCAAATGGACTTGTCAGTGGGTGTTGACACTTTTGGGAGTTTGTCATGAAAAGGGGTGCTGAAGTTGCAGTTTCTCCAACTGCAGAACCGACGCAACATATTCAGAGTGTCATGTGCCTATTGCAGATGTGTTCCTCGGCTTGGTTGGTTTTACATATGCATGGAACATATATATATATATAATTATATATATATGTGTGTGTGTGCTAGCTTATGTTCCCAGAGGAGTCTATATTGTATTGTATTGTATTGTATTGTATTGCTAGTCTAGATTGGTTGGACTTCTATTGTATTGAATTGTGGACTACCCTTGGCCTCAGACCCCCCCTCCTTTTTCACGTTCAATGTGTTCTTTTTACCACACAGGTGAGTTAGTGTGGATTTGTGGAATCAACCATTGGTACTGTATCCCTCTCTACATCTGAACTCACACATGTTTACGCACCACAAAAACACATCGCTGGCATTGCACATCGCTGGCATTGTACAACCGGGATATTGAAGTTGAAGGGTGCACCATATCAACCAAAGCTCCATGATCTACGTGTTGCAGTTCACAGTGACCGAGGCTCTCAATCCCCTTGGGTGCAGCGCTGGGCTCCTCCGCCGGTCTGGCCGCTGGCAGCGTGGTGGGCGGTGGCACAGGTCGGCGGAGGGAGAAATGGCAGGGACTGGGAGAAGGACTGTTTTGGATATGTGGCTTTGTGTGCAATCAATAGCCAATATAGACAAGTACCATCATCTATATAATACATGTCAAAATCCAGCATCAGCTTGTAAACATTATGAGGAATATAGAAGCTCAAAAAGAAGAGATTGAGCAAGAGACCGATGCTTTGCATGAGACCCTGGATTTAGGTTGTACCGTATTCGTGTTAAACCGCATTTGAGTTCGTAGACAAGAACTGGCCCTGAACCCCAAGATGGTTGTGATGTGTTAAACTACTGTATATCTAAAACAAGCAAAAGCCCTGGCCCTTCACCGGCAAAAGCCCCCTGATTTGGACCGTCCTCCGACCTGAAATTGGACCGACCAAGGTGGGGACCTTGGGACCAACATGGGACCCGTCTTCAACGACTCCACCATGCATGGATTCCTTAAAGGGCGGGGGTCCAGTGCAAGGGTATTTCACCATGCCTCGCAGAGCTTGCCATGTTTTTTGTTACAACGCTCGCAGATGATAAGTGATTGGAGTATTGGCTTGCCAAGTCCAATGGGATCAAGGGAAGATTGCTCATGCCATCTCATCACCAAAGAAATGGGAGGGACACAAACATGACCCAAAAGCGTTTCTCATCACCTTTCGGTCCATTTCCTCATGGCCATCACCTTTAAGCAGTAAAGGTCACTGCTTGGAGATGGGCTTCTTGAGTTCCTGGTGTTCCGAGGTGCTCTTGGTGGGGTCCAGGCGGCCAACTGGTACAAGGTGCACCGCTCGGTTCGGTTGTACGAAAAGAGAGCTGGCACAGCACTGACTTCGTGGTGATACAGTGTTTCCTTTGACAATGCTATCATGTCAAGCATGTGGTTCCAATCAAACCGCTCCAAAAACTGCGATGCTTGCAGAGATGCCGGAATGCTTGAGCCGTGGACTGTGAACGTTTCCGCTTGTGACGGTTCTCCGCCTCCGCCAGGCACGAAGGAAGACAGCGTGATACACAGCGCTGTGGTCAAGAAGGAAACGGTTTTCTTGTACATAACACTGACTGGGTGGTGGTTTCAGCGACGCTTGATATTGTTCAGCGATGCTTGAAACCCACTGACTCACATGTTGAACCAGAGGTTTCAAGTGAGTTGAAACCACTGATCGCAGCTGAGTTTGCACAGCGTTGCCAAAGGCAGCAGTTTGTGTGCTGGTGGAGCCCAGTTGGCCGCAGACTCCCCGCGGGAGTGGCAAGCTGTAGCAGTGCCCGGGCAGCAACATGCGCAGGGAAGTCAAGAGGCAACGCAGGCAACACGTGCAGGACGTGCGCAACCAAGTGGAGCCCACGGTGGAGTCACCGAGTCGCCGAAAAAGCGACGTTTTGCGCTGCGGCTCATGGCCGCGAGGCAGTGCGAAGCCTCTCGGAGGAATTTGGTGATATATAAAGACAGATAGGCAAAGGGGCCATAGACACTTGCCTGCAGGACCCCATCACACAGAACAAACAGGTTACATCAGAAGATGATTGTGGCTTAGCCCTCCTTCATACAGAAAGGGCACGCAGTGTTGGCTCATGTTGGCTCTGATGAATGCTATTGTGTTTAGAAATCCCTGACCGGCACTCGACTCGAGGAAGAATGGTCCGCAAGGAGGCATACTTTCCCGATTTGTCCTGGTAGGTTGTGCCAAGATCCCTCAAAAATCTGACCAGCGTTTAGTTGTGCCCACTGTTAACATCTGTTAACGGTTATTCTTGCGGGTGTGGTTGAAAAACACATCCAGTTGCAGTTCCCCGCATTCCAACGACAAAAGGATCACTCACCAAGACCGACGAAAGGATCACGCAACCAGCGACGGTTCCGGAGGACCGGACGGAAGATGCTCCAAGAGAACGCTTGGCTGAGAGGCGGAGAAACACCGAACTGGGTTCTCGGTTGACCAGTTTTGTGTGCCCCGAGACACACACGAGGACACAGACGAGGACACAGTTTTGCATGTCCCAGTTTGAGGGGATGGGTTGATAGTGGTTGATATGGGGTCCGAAGCTTTGAAGGTGGTTCAAGAACATGCGTGACACATTCAGATATGGGGTCCGAAACTTTGATATGTGACACATCCAGAACATGCTGTGCTCAACATGTGTCACAATAAATGTTTGCACCGCCGATGAACTGGCCAGGATTGCAAGAGCGGAACAGCTGGTGCCACTCGGAGTCTTCATGCGGGAGCAGGGTCAACAGATAGAGGTACCGACCGAAAAAATGTATTGATCTGTGCCAATTCAATGTTTTGGTCAAACAAATGTTGCTGGATCGTGGACAGCTACTGTAGAATGAGTGGACACCTTGCATTACAAAACTTGAGGGATCTTGAGGGTGTAGGTCAATTGTCGTGATCTTTGGACGGTCTGGACCGGCCACCCCTGCTGACCGATGATCCCCTGGCGGGAACCCCAACACCTCCAAAACACTGGAAGTACCTCAGATCGACACATCGAGAGTGCGACACATCGACACATCGAGCCAACAACATGCCACATCGGCGCCCCCGAGAAACTCGGCTTGGGCGCCTTCAGGGGTGGCCGTGAGGAGCTGCTGCGACGGTTTTCCGCCGGCGATTCACATGCAGGCGGGAGACGGAATCGTGGAGACGGACAGCAGGGTGCGAAGAGGGACACTTGAGGCACATCTAATTATATCAGAGAGAGGGGCCAGCTTACAGCTGGGCCAAAGCCATTTGAGCAACGTCATAAACCTCTATGAAAAAATTTAGGTAGGACTTCAGATTATGAATCTTTGCAAAAGGAAAACTGCAGTTGGGGAAAGCTTGGCGAAAGGTTTGGAGAAAGGCTCTGAATTGTTGATGAAAGGATTTTGTTGTTAAAGGGTTGGCGAAAGAGGTTTTCAGATGTTTTCAGTACAAAGCATGTTATCCAAAGTCTCCTGATAACCAGGCGAAAGGTTGGAGAAAGGTTCGCGAAGATGTGGCGAAAGCAGTGGTTACAGATTAGGAATGATTCCCCTTTGCCGATACTTTTCTTAGATGTAAGTAGCAGAAACTCAGCGAAAGGGTTAGCTGTTAGCGAAAGAGGTTGTTGTTGAGTGAAGTGGGTCGGCGAAAGCAAAACACGCAGCCGCGAAAGCGTTGCGAAGGGATTGGCGAAAGGTTTGTATCAGTTCGGTTCGATCGAGCTGTTTATGGCACTCGCAAGCCATAGAGTAAGACGGGGGAGACATCAATGCTGGCTGCTGTAATTTACACGTGAAGGTAGCCTGGAGGTCAAGCAACTCAGGAGTTGTCGGGGTCTTTTTTCACTGGGATGTCTCAGCATGCGTCCTTCCAAGTCTTGAGTATAGTTTGAGATCAGGGTATTCTACGGGGCATAGGTATCAAAAAAAAATAAAAAGAGCATTTAAAAAAAAACAGGATTAAAAAAAAATAAAAAGCGAATCAAAAAAAATATTCCTTGATAGGCCTCTTCTGCTGCTCTCCTGGCCTTTTGGTCTGCGGGTCCTCTGGTAATGTGGTCCCTTGGTCCTTTGGTCCCTTGGTCCTCTGGTCCACTGGTCCTTTGGTCCCCTGGTCCCTTGGTCCTTTAGTCCACTGGTCCCGTAGTCCTCCGGTCTCCTGGTCCTCTGGTCCTGTGGTCCGCTGGTCCCCTGGTATCCTAGTCCTTCTGTCTCCTGGTCCGCTGGTCTTTTGCTCTCCTACGGCGCTCGTCTGTCGATCTCCTGGTCCCCTGCTTGCGCAAATAGAGGCTTGATTGCTTTCTACTAGAGGCAGCTCCCTGGGAAGAAAGTAGGTACCCAGCGATAAGGTAGCCGTCCAGTCATTGATTAGCCCTACTCGAAAAAATGGTTCACCAGCTTGGTGAAAAAGACCCTGTACGGCTGCGACCGCAATGCACCCATTAGAAATAGACTGGTCCACCACATCTTTTTCCTGAGGAGATTCCCATCCAGGCACCTTCCGATGCTGCTACACCCATTCCAAACACTTCTCTGCTCTGAGCGCTCTGACAACGCCATGTAGGGCCTAACTTCGTGTGAACGCCGTGACTACTGCTACTGCTACCACTACTACTACTACTACTCCTCCTCCTGCTGCTGTTGCTGCTACTACTACTCCTACTCCTCCTGCTGCTGCTGCTGCTACTGCTACTGCTACTGCTACTACTACTACTACTACTACTACCCCAACCATCCTCAGTGGGCTAGAATATTTTTTTTGATTGCCTTTTTATTTTTTATTGATCCCCGTTGAATTGTTTTTTGATTCTATATTTGTTTTTATTTTGATCCCTTACCCATTCTACGGAGGGTTCCCCGATTGATTTCGATTTCGACACCGACTGCTCAGCTGTCCGACTGTCCGACTGTCCGTCCGTGTCCACATCGACGGATGCGAACGAGTGCAACGAGTGGAACGATGCGTACAGACCCATTGGATGGAATCCTTGAAAAGAATGGAAGCGCCTCTATATTATATATATATATATACATATTAGGACAACGGAAGCTTCCCCACCCCTCCGGCCCCTCCCCCTTGCTGGGGTTTGTTTGAAAGACCAAAGAAAGGGAAGACAGATCACAAAGAGATCTCTGACCAAATTGTTGACACTTCAGCACGCCAAACGATCCAAACACATTGCCGGGATCGCCCCTCATCGCCTTCCACCGAACCATACCATGGGTCTTCACAGGCAATGGGCGAATCGCCCACCCCGATTCCGTGCTCCAGGAGACGAGCTCTACACCAAGCTCATGGAGTCCGACGCGGCACGGTCCCTCAAGGCGCCGCCACCGGGCGGGATGTGGGAGGTGGAAGGGATGTGTGCAGAGTCAGTAGGTGTTGGCCCCCCGCAATAGGTGAAAGAAGGTGCATGAAAACAGCAAGAAAGATCTAAATCTATAATGAAAACGCTGTATGATTATGCTATGATCAAGACGTTGTTGTCGGAGGACTAGACAAGAAAAGAGATGGACGTGGATCTCAAAGCTCAGGTTCTGGGCACAAAACGGATGATCATACCGTTTCCATACAAAGACAATCCGATAACACTTTCACCAAATCCTGATGTCCTTTGATTTAGCAAATACATGTTGTCCGTGGTCCAAATGAAATCCCTCCACGTTTATGCCTCGAAAACAGCGCTCCAACTCTCTCTCTCCATATATATATATACTATTTTTCCCTGTAAACCTTGGGAAAGCGCGTGTGCATTTTGTGTGTCTCACTGACACTGGTTCTTTTGGTCCACAGCAACACCTTGCCACCGCCCGCCACCTTGCCCACAAACCAAACTCCTTGTTGGCTTGCGACCTGTGGCAATGATGGACTATCAGGAGAAGTCTTGGCGTGAAGTTGAATAAGATCATTTCCCATAGGAGGATAGAAGTTCCGGAAATTGCGCATAGACTTTGCGCATATTTGGTATGGAAAACGACGATCATTTCCAGCCCCCAACTGGCCGCTGTGGCCACACGTGACTTCCATCCACAGCCCGCGCCAGGCGATCCTCTCGCAGCGTGGGGTGACGCCACGCAAGAGCTCCATGGGGGTGGACCGAGACTCATCTCCGCAGGGATCCCCGAAAAGGAAGACATCACCGAGACTTGAAACCGGCCACGCTGACAGACGCAGGGCGACGGTGACAGGGCGGACAGATCATCCAAAGATTGCGAAGATTGCATGATTCCATGATAGATGTGCAAGGGCTGTGTGAGGGTTGTAATTTTGGCCACCTGCTCTTGGATCAACCGACCGCCGCTCCGGTCAGCGAGGCCCAAGGAAGCGGAGGTCCTGGCACCGAGGCAGGTGACCACGTGGGATAGTGACCGGCCACCACGTGGGAATAAATCGAATAGGTGGGCAAAGTGAGAGAAATCTGGAACACATGCGACTTTTGCTTACACCGGCCAATTGGGGGAGAGGACATGAAATCAGGTCTTGCTCGGCCATTGGAACACTACTTCTGCCTTGGGTTCAACTTCCAAATGACTAATGGGGTGCCCGAAGCTTGGAAGCTAGCCGTTTTGGGGCGCGCCTCTTCAAGCGATGCAATGCTTGGGCCCAATGACTTCCCCTATGCCTTCGCTGGCCCAGTCCATCCCGGATTCGAAAGAAAGGACCCCAGAGCACAGAGAGGTACCACTCCAAGAGCAAACAAATAATGTTGACTTTATTTGGTGGGGCTTATTACTGTAATCAGGGCGGAACTTTGCCAATTTTCTTTTGGATCCCTTTATTAATCATAGGTCAACATTAATTATAGACCGTACACATCCCTATACAGAGAACCAAAAGTCGAACTGACGGTGCTGTAGCATTGGCACAGTTTTTATTGTTGTTGTCTCAGCAAGAGGCAGGTGCTTGACACAACTGTAAACAACTTTGTTGTGTTAAAGAGAGTTGGAGCCCTAGGGTTAATGCATGTTAATACACACCCAAATGAAGTTGCTCAGAGAGTCTCTGAACTCCAGTTCGAGTGTTTGAACTCTATGTTCTTCCTTCGGGTGCCAAATTTTTTGCTGCCCTCCTAGGCAAAACTATGGCGGTTCAATGTCCTCCTGGTCACTGTCTTGCTTCCGAACTCCGATTTTTGCTCGAACAGAGTTTCAAGCTGGATGCAAAGGCGGCCCTGCAAGATTCAGCCTGAATCCTGACACCAAGTCCTATTTACACTTTACACCATCGGTGTGTCGAAGAGTGTCCCACAGGAGTTTACATGTTTGTCTTGCGTGTTGAGCTTTCTTCTGGTCAGCAGGTAGTCGAAACCAATTTGTCTCTACATCTCGCAAGTTTGGCTTCATTGCAATGGCGGCAGATCAAGTGCTGAGCATCTTCCAACGCTGCGTGGTGCGCCAGCGAAGTTTGGAATTCATGACTCCAGAGGGGTTATGTTAAACAGAAGAAGGTTAAGCATCCAACTGGCAACGTTTGAGCTCCCCAGACAGGTCCTGTTTGATTCAACAAACTGGCCCATTGCATCCAGAGTATGATAACTAGGGTATTGAATTGTTGAACAGATTCCTGCTTAGGACGCATTCTGATACTCCCTGAACCTATAGTCCAGATAATGGTCCTTCAATGGCACTTGAAATGACATATTCATAACTCCCAAATCTACTGGCAAGAGAGAAGGGAAAACAAATATTGTAGTGGACAAGCCATTGATATGGCTAAGACATATTGCTGGTGGGTGGTTTCACGTCTTTATCTTGCTCAACAACTTACCTGTAAACGATGGATCTCAATCTCCGCGACGCGCCCGTACGTCACGGACCGTCCGCTTTCTTTTTACTCTACGCATGGCTTGAGATGATTTGAGAAAGGTTGAAACAAATCCACTTAAAGTGGCTTGAGATGATTTGATGATTTAAGTGGCTTGAAGATGAAACAAATCCACTTAAAACCTGATTTCAGGATGATTTGAAGATGCCATCCTCCACCTTTTGCCCGCCCCCAAAAACGGCCGCCTTGAGGTCCCACGGCTCGAGAGTCAGGAGCTCAAGGGCGTCCTCCAATCACTTCAGCCGCAGGCAGAATGGTCAGAGAATGGGACTGGGTGAGAGGGCCACACATTTCCAGGAAGGGGTGGTTGAAGATGGAAGATGGTTGAAGATTGATAGTTCTAAAGCTTGTTCTAAAGGTTGACAGTTGCGGCCACATGGTTTCAGGCTTCCAAGAGCTGCAGAGAGTTCAGTCCGGGATGGATGATGTTGCAAGAGACGAGGCGGTTGAAAGCCGAGCTGCGCAATGCGGTGCATGAAGAAGCCGGCATGGTTTGTTAATGTTTGTTACGTATCTTGAACATGCTAACAGCCTTATGGGTGTGCGTGTGTCTTGTGCGTGTGCCTTGTGCGGCACGTGTCTTTCGAAACGAGGCCCCACAGTTGCCTTAGCAGCTGCTAAGGGAAAGAAACTATATGACATGTATATTATACCTATATAAAGCACTGTGGTGTTTTTCTCATGTTACAATGTTGAAGGGAGACAAACAATCAGTGATGGATCGACCGAGAGACGGGGCACGTGTGCTGGAGACAGGCACCCGCTTTTCACAAGACTGACATGACTGTGACCAATTTGCTTCAATGTGCTTGCAAGAATTGGGGAACTACCACGGTCGTTCACTCATTTGGTCAACTACAACAAATGTTCCCAATGAGGGCACCTCGTGTCAACTCCCACTACTTGAAGTCCAGCAAAGGTCGCATCATCCCCTGATGTATGGCTGTCTACGGTTCCCCCGCATTTGCATCCTTTCACACCAGAAAAGTTAAGACCACAGCGGAATGTCCTCTTTCGAGGGGCTCGGAGACGCGGAGATCGATGAGCTGATCAAGCCGTTCAAAGGCTCTGATGGAATGGTTCATGTGGAATCGCAGCTGCAACCGAGTCGCACGTTGGGAGCTGCGCGAGGGGAACGAATGAGCATGCTGGAGCGGAGCTGGGAGCCCTTGGTGGCGCAAGAACCATATATTATATATAGTCTAGAGTACATAATATATACTAGTTGCTTTTTGGGTTGCCGAAGTTTGGTGCGAATCACGGACCATGATTCCCAACGGTATACCGGGCGGCGTCTCCACATTCTTTGCATCACATCACGGAATCATTTGTTGTTCAACTACCTTTGGTTTGGGCCATTGGGATGTGTTTGACATGTCTTTGGCTACAGTCCCAGTTCCGTTCACGCTTTGATTCAGCCGGGGGCGTGCTTCCAATCAACTTGCAAGATTTCGACTGATTCATTGTTAGCTAGATGGAGAGGTAGAGGTGGAATGCTTCCAGGGATGTCAATGATGTCACTGTATGTGGGTCAAATCTGTTTTGGAGCGACACCAGCCCCAGGAGGACTTTGTCCGTTGGATCTACAGCACTCCAACCCTTCCCTCGGTGTACCTGAGCTGCAATGAGGGAAGCCGACTTTCCCAAGCCCCGGGAGAAGGGCGAATTGCTGCCGCTATGGGATTGTGCTTCTCAAACTGAGTGTATCCCTGGCCCGCTCTCTTTCTTCCAGCTGTGTTTGCTTGTGATTCCCTCTTCGAGTAGCGAGTGCATCAAGCCGTTTGTTGGAAGGTTCCTTCTTTTTGAGACATGCATATACCTTGTAAACAAAAAAAACAGCGCTTGGGATGGCATTGATAATTTTGGTAATTCCCGCACATTCCTCAAGTCTGCGGCAGCTTCAGGTACTTTTGTTCCTTCACAAGAAATCTTCAGCTGATCCACGGAATCCTCCATCCACCCCCTTTGAATTTGAGGCACACACCCCTCGGCACACACCCCTCAAAACACCATGGGTGGCGTGAGAGAAGCACCTTTTGGTGGGCGGTTCGTCCAGGATGTCTCGGCCCCCCTTGGCTATTCACGACATGGGCACTGCTCCACGTGTGGAGCGTGGCTTCGGGTGGCTGCGCAAGGCGAATGGCAAGACGGACCGAGACTGGGCGAGGGAAGGGGGTGAGACAGACGACTAAGCGGGAGAGGTATATCTATTATATATAGTCTATTATATATTTATATATATATATATATTGTAGGTAGAAGATCCGTGAAGATCCAGGTTTTTCTTGGCTACTATTGGATGATATGTTGATATATTGTGTGACTGTCAGTTGGAAATCATGGATGTTGATTGAGTCACTTGGAGGAATGAACCTTGGAACCAGGAGATCTCCATGTGTGTCAATATGTGTCAAATATGATGTCATGATGTTCGCGAACATAAAGTAGGACTGGTGTCTCCATTGGATTCTGAAGGGACTGCCTTGGCGTGTGCCATTCATCTCCTTCTCCGTGTCCAAGCAATTGATCGGCATAATGATGTAGCTCTCCCATAGCAAAATGGGAAGTAGCGTCTTAAGCATCTGAAGTCATTCTTCACAGTCGCTCTGTCCTGGTTGATGAGGTTGTCAGCTGCTTCCCGCTGCATGGCTTGGGCTGTCCCCACCGAAAAGTTAGTACACTCCAAAATGACACTTTCAGACCCGAACAGCCCTTTTGCTTGACCAGAAAAAAAAAACACCTTTGATCCGTTTTGTTCCCCTCACACCGCCGTGTCCCACGCGTTGCTACCGGTGTTCTCGCGACCGAGAGCCGTCGCCCGTCGCCCAGTCGCCGAGGAGAACGGCGTCGCGAGATCAGCGCCCTCACGCGGCAGGTGACGGTCGGTCCGTCACCGATGGACGCCGTCGGTCCGTCAGAACCGTCTCGGCAGTGTCGATGCAGAAAGGACATCCCAAGAACCGTGTTTTCAAGGACATCGAATTGGAACAGGATTTCACAAGTGAATGGAATAGGAGTTCACGACATGAAGTACAGACGTTTTGCTGGCTTGGTCTTTTGCATGTGTTTCTAATTGATCCTCCTCATCTACCGGCATGTTTCACCCTGCTAGCTACCAACAGGTGGTGGAGCACCAGGCCTACCAACTGGGCTCCACGGTGATCCGACTGAGCCATGTGGAGGACGCGCTCCACCCGCCTTCGCTTGGTCGAAAGCTTGGTCGATGTTCGCACCACGTAGCAGCGTAGCACCGGCGTGAAAACAAAGGAACTTGGACTTGGCATCTCTCAATCTTTGAACATCTTCCATCTCTCTTGGCATCTTACTCTTGGACTTGGCATCTTCCAGGGGAAGAGGGTCTATCGATGCATCTTACTCCGTGGGACTTGTGCCAACTCCTCCCAACTCTCGGCCTTGGTTCACTCGAGACCGAACTGCGTCGACCGAAGGGCGATGCCCTTGGGGGGCACCGGGTTCGTTTGGGGAACCTTGTGGGGTTCCTTTGGGGAGGTTTGCCTCGGGTTTTTCAAGTTCGGACATATTTACAAGATGTTGAGTGACTTACCTGTTGAGTGGCCAACCATTGATGCCCTTGGGGGGACTGCGCGTATCCGCAGGCTCTTTGCACAGCAAAATCGACGATTAGCACAGCTTCTGACGCCTGCGCATGCACACTCCCACACAGGTGTGCGCACGAGGGTCTGATGTAAAAAGCCTGGCAACCTCAGCTTCAGACACACGTACACACATGCACACCGTGCACACCCGCACACGCACTCGCGCGTGCACCTTTGCGTCCGCGAACCCTGTGATCACAGATAGCTTTAGGCTAGAACATGATCAAAAAGATAGATTGTTCAGCGTTTTCCACTACAAAGCCCTGAGGCTTGAAGAAGCCCCATAAGGCCAGGGGGCTCCCTTTTTTTCACCCTTAGAACAATGTTTTTTTTCACCCTCCCTTTTTTCCAACCCTCGAAACCTTTTTTTCAACCTCAAGATTCCTTTTTCCCCACCCTTTTGAACCTTTTTTTCCACCCTTGCAAGACCTGTTTTAATTTTCACCCTGCACCCTGTCATTTTCACTCTGTAGCATGTTTCTTTCACCCTTCACCTTGCTTTTTCACCCTTCATCCTTTCTTTTTCACCCTCGACCCTTCGCCGGTGAAGCAGGTAACCCCTGGAACCTGCACAGAGAACGATGTCACCTCCGGCTTGTTTCACCCCGCTTGTCTGCACCCTGCCAAACCCTTTGTTTTCACCTCAATAACTTCTTGTTACTAACCCTTCAGAACCCTCCGGAAACTGCGCAGAGACTCTCCGGAACGACGGGAACTGCCGGAAACTGACCCGGACGCCTCCGGAACGTGAGGCAGCACAGGATCCATCCATCCATCCATCCCGGAGTGCCAACCAACCGACCAACCAACCAAGCAACAACGCGGCCAAGCCAACAAACCAACCAAGCAAGCAACCAAACCATAACTCCGTGTTTTCCACAAGTGCCGTAGATACTAGAAATCCCGTGCGGGGGCGGGGGAGGCGCCGCGCCCTCCCCATTTACACAGCATCCATCCATCCATGCATCCATCCCGGAGTGCCAACCAACCGACCAACCAACCAAGCAACAACGCGGCCAAGCCAACAAACCAACCAACCAAGCAACCAAACCATAACTCCGTGTTTTCCCCAAGTGCCGTAGATACTAGAAATCCTGTGCGGGGGCGGTGGAGGCGCCGCGCCCTCCATTTACACAGCATCCATCCATCCATGCATCCAACCAACCGACCAACCAACCAAGCAAAAACGCGGCCAAACCAACAAACCCACCAAGCAACCAACCACCCATCCCACCCATCCCGAAGCGCTGCGCCCTCCCCCGCACCCCCTCCCGCCTTTATTTGCACAGCCTCCATCCATCCATCAACCAAGCACACGAACAGAAAAATTGCATGTCCATCAAGCACTGTATCACGCCAGGATTGCGAGTGCCCCGTTGACACCGTGTGACAATCTCAGGGGTAGAAATTGAAGGGCCATCCTAGTTAGCAGTAGCAATGGGGGCAGCTCGAGAAGGTCGGCGTCCCAGACGATGTTCGAGGACTGGAGGAAGCTCTTGAGAAGGACCAGGAGGGGCCGGAGCAGCACGTGGCTGGAAGAAGGAACTGAGATCGGGTTGGTTTGGTGGTTCCTCGTCATCTTCCTGGTTTCCCATTTCAGTTTTTGTTGGAGTCTGCGGGCATGAGGGAATGCAAAAACTCTTAACATCTTCAAGCAAACCAACACACCAAAAAGTAACATTTTTCTTCCTGTCAATGATCCATCCATCACTGTATGTGTTTTCTCCAAATCCAAGCAAACAAGCCAAGCAGGCTGAACCAACCAACACCAACCAAAGGAAGGAGAGCGAAAGGGAAGGGTGGGTAGCCCACCAGCAAACAAAGCAAGCAACCAAACGTTTTCCCCAAATTCTGTCTACACTTGCTTTGCATTGGTAGCCCACCAAGCAACCAACAAACCAAGCAACCAAAACCACGCAACCCTGCGTTTTCCCAAATGCTGTCGATACTTGGTTCGCATTGCGGGGGAGGCGCTGCGCCCTCCCCTCCGCCCTTTCCCGCCTTTATTTACATTCCATCCATTTATGCATCCATGCATGCATCCATCCCTGCCCGCCATTATTTACAGACCCTCCATCCAGCCACCCATCAAACTAGCAAGCAACCAACAAACCAAGCAACCCAAACCACACAACCCTGTGTTTTCCCCAAATGCTGTCGATACTTGGTTTGCATTGCGGGGTAGGCGCTGCACCCTCCCCCGCGCCCCCCTCCCGCCTTTATTTACACAGCACCCATCCATCCATCCATCCATCCATCAAACACAAATACAAACAATGTATGTCCATCAAGCACTGTATCACGCAAGCAATCACGGCAAGCAAACCAACAAACCAACGCGCCAAAAAGTAACCTTTTCTCCCTGTCCATGATCCATCCATCACTGTGTGTTTTCTACAAATCCAAGCAACCAACAGCCAAGCAGGCCGAACCAACCAACACACCAACCAAAGGAAGTGGTGTAAAAAGAGAAAGGGTAGCAACCAAACTGTGTTTTCCCCAAATGCTGTCGATACTTGCTTTGCATTGGTAGCCCACCAAGCAACCAACGAACCAAGCAACCAAAACCACACAACCCGGTGTTTTCCCCAAAGGCTGTCGATATTTGGTTTGCGTTACAACAAGCTAGCCAACCAACCAACGCACCAAGCAAAGGAAGGAGGGTGAAAAAGAAAGGGTCGAGGGTCAAAAAAGAAAGGGTAGAGGGTGAAAAAGAAGGTTCGAGGGTGAAAAAAGAAGGTTCAGAGGGTGAAAAAAGAAGGTTCAGAGGGTGAAAAAAATGGGTTTAAAAAACAAATGTTCAAGTGAAAAAAAAGGTTGCCCTAAGCCAGGTGGTGCTAGAAATGTTGGCCGCATACCGACATATTGAACATCACCAGGACGTATGTATTTGCTTGAAAAAAGGTCACAAACAGGGGGACCGTGGGAAAGTGTACAAAAATGGCAACTGTAAAACTTGATCTCTAGAGAAGAAAGTATGCAAATGAGAGAGGAAGTTTTGAGGTAGCATTTGTGTCGAGCACCATTGGCATCACCAGAGTACGAGGAACATTGATAATAAACTACATACACTTTGCAAAAACACTGTAATTTACAGTAGCTGCCTTGCCAAAAGGTCTCTACACGACATTCATGTTGCGCGCCGCGCGCAACTACAATCATATACATCATGTTTTGTTAAGAAGAGGTCTACATTGGAACGCGAGGCTTTTGAGGAACGCAGGTCGGCCAAAACATGCCAAATCCATCACCAGAACGACCCAAAAACATGTACCCAACTTCCAACTAGAAAAAGAAAACGGCCGGGATTGGGGCAGTGATTGAGGGATTCAGTTGGGTTCCAAATTCTTTTGAACATTTACCTGTAGGCGAATGACATGCGATGTTTTCTCTGCTGATTCCGATGCAATGCGCCGTAGAAAACGGGCCCAATGCGGATTGTTGTAAGTCTTGTGTTGCGTAGGACATGTTCTTCACCGCATCAAAAAATAACTATCTATTTACCGTATTCCACTCCTATTCCCTGCATGAACAACTGATATGTTCCTGACCTGACCTGATGTCCACCCTGACACCTCAGACAGAAAGTGCAAAAGAAGAATCACATGTCACGGCCCAGTGTCACCATTCTGAAGTTTGGTGTTGTGGCGTTGCGCGACTTTGGCCCTCCAGGCACCCTCACCCCTCCGCTGGCGGGCTTGTTAGAGTGATGGACTCCGATTTTTCCAGTGTGTTCAATCAGGTTTGGCCTGTCCCGTTTGGACGGGTCTTGGACTTTGCGCTTGGTGTGTTGAACGTTTGAATGTTTGGGTTGAAGACTGTTTTGGTGTCTTGCTCCCATGTCCAGGGCACCATGTTGGGTTGAATTACAGTAATTCATTTGGTGTCTCTTTGTGACTCTTTACTTCTTCTGAGTTCTGAGTTCTGTATGTTTGCCAAGGGGGAATTGAACCACCACAGAGTTCCAAAACCCTGGGGTGAAATGTCGAACATTTGGGCAAAACCTGGCCATTTCCCGCAAAGCGAAGGTTGATTGCCAAGCCCCAGGGCTATACATATACCGAACGCTCACGTTCTTGGTGCTAGAACAGGGTCGGCGGATAAACTTCAGCTTGCTGTGGTGTTTGATGAAAGGTCCTCGAGCGCCCCAGCATTTCTGCTGGGACTTGTTACGTTGCTAATCCCAGGTCCAAGCAGATCTAATCAGAATGGACTTAAAAGATCATTGAGATGTCTTTGGATACGCAAGCCCAGCTTATGCAGCTCCTGTTCGGGAAGCCGTTCCTTTTATACCCATCGGCCCATCCTCTGAGCCGCAGCGGTCACATCGGTCAAGTCCTTCTCGCAGGAGATGCTCCAAGGCACTTGCTTGCTCTTTCCCGGCAGCCCCGGTTGGAGCGAGATCCCTTTCGGCGGCACGCAGATCTTTTCCACCGAGCTCCTCGTGGAGGAGGGCACCGTCTTGGAGGTGGCGGTGCAGGAGGCACAGCGAGGCCTGCAAGGCGTGCGAGACGTGCGAGGTGACCTCGGCGGCCGGGGTCGGTTGAGGGCGGTCCATGAAGTCTCCATGTGTTCAAAAATGCTATATGAGCACCGCAAGAAACCTCCCAAGATGAACTAAGTAAAGGCCTTGTCATATGGAACTTGGGCGTGAGCAAAGACCTGAAAAACGTAAGGTTGCGTAAGGGAGTTGTGAGACATGCATGTTGCGTAAATTTGCCGTATGGTTGTGTTTTCATTCGTAGATTCTTAGCACACACCTGTCAAGAAAGGAACTGTATGGACCATGAGAGCTTTGACACCCTTGGGAACTGACATTTGTGTGCACTGTGTTTCAGGTGTGTGCACTGTGTTTGTTTGTGTTTGCCACTCTGTATCAAACGTTTCTCAAGACAGCCCATCATAACTGACGCCCGCTCACCTGCAAAAAGGAGCCTTCGCGCAAGCATTTCCCTTGGGAGTATGGGTCTGCTGTGTGAAAATGCAGATGCGTAAGATCTGCGTAAGGTCTTCTTCAATATCCGTGGCACATAAACTCACATTGTGGTCGCGTAAGAAAAGCATAAACAGGAGCGTAACAAAGTTTACGACAGGGGTTTAATCACACGTATTTTGCAGAGCTCATATGAGGTCTAACCCGGATGCCCGACATGGAAAAACCAAACCTGACCTGTTCATAAGCCCTGTTGTTTTACTCCAATCAATGGCCCTTTACATGCCAATATATGCCAATCATGTTCAGTTATCCTTTGATGAATTTCCTCAAAAGGATGCTCTATGTTAACATATGTGAACTAATTATATAATATATAACACTATATATATATATCCCTATGTTCAAATGATCCACACATGTGAGATGTGAGGTTTTGTGAATTAGATTGACTCCAGAGGTACATCGATTCTCGCGTCGGTCGTTAGGTGCCCACACAGTGGCCGTGAACGCAGCGTCTGCGTATCACGCAGGTGACGACCGGGAGGGCGTGGTTGATGTGGATGTGGTGAGACTCAAATGCTTCAGCACAAGCCTTGGAATCCCTTGGGCAAGTGAGACTCAAATTTGGCCTCCATGATTGGTGATTAGATGTGATTAGTTCTAGAAGTTTAAGGCCCCGCAATCGTCTTGGAGAGCACTTCCACCTGCAGGCTGTCAGAATTTGCATGGGAGTCCCTTTCAATCGAAATGGTTCAGTCATCGTACGAGTTTTCCTGGCTCTAAATTCTGATTCTATCAACACAAAATGTCATGTATATATGTTTTGCAAGCCATAAAATCCTCGCTGTGCTTTTGTTGCATAGGTTGGGTACTCACTACGGATGTGGAATCCAATTTGCCAAGTTGTTTGCTTGACAAGGAGATACATACATCGAAACATATCAACAGCCTCAGCCAGTCCCTCCGCCATAAAATGTGGTCCTCAATGGTACTTCTTCAATCCATCCCAACAAATCACAAACTAGAACCGGATGATGAAATACAGGCGTTCCCCTGGTCTCCCTACGACTGTTTTCCATGGCTTGAGCCGAGCCACCAACCCAAAAGAGCAGTGAACCACCGCAAAAAAACGGTGTGGCTCGGCTCCACGTGGCGGCTCCAGGTGGCGGCTTCTTGACGGGCGGCCGTCATGCCCTGGAGGAGGCGATGTGCGTGCAAAGTTCCCTCTATGAAGCTTGGTGAAGATGGGACGAGGCCGGTGAGATCGCCATCGTTGGACCATCATAGTTGGACCTGTTCATCCAGAGGAGTCTCCAGGCTAGGGGGGCGAGCACCTGGGTCCACCGTTGTGGGAGCCCGGACGCACCTTTCTCGTTTTAGAAGGCAAATGCCAGATGGCTGGTCTCCAAGGTTGGTAGCGCATGTGGTCACCTTGGCGTTTTGTTCCGTGCCCTACAAACAGATGCGTTCCGAGAAGTGCTCTACTTGTTGATGGCTCTTTAAATGTCCATCAAGTAGACACTGTCGACCCTGGAGGTTTCCACGAGGTTTCAGAACCCTCGGCCGCAGGACTCCCTGCAGGACTCCCGATGTTCCACCTCTTCCAATAGATATGTTGTATTACTCCATATTACTCCCATGTTGTGTGTTGCCTCAGTAAAGGGGAGCAAGCAGCCAGGCAGGTAGAAAAGGTTTAGAACCATTCGTGATCTTCTCCTGGGCGCAAAGCGTTTTTGGAGCGCCTCCCATAGGGCCATCAAGGCAAAATACATTGATTTTGCGGGATTGTTGTTGTTGTCGTTGTCGTCGTTCTTGTTCTTGTTCTTGTTCTTGCTCTTGTTCTTGTTCTTCTTGTTGTTCTTGTTGTTCTTGTTGTTGTTGTTGTTGTTGTTGTTGTTGTTGTTGTTGTTGTTGTT
>CAXAMN010013558.1:268335-280281 GCA_963970005.1 Durusdinium trenchii | reverse complement strand
TTGTTGTTGTTGTTGTTGTTGTTGTTGTTGTTGTTGTTGTTGTTGTTGTGTCATTTTGTTTCTGTTGTTTCTTCTTTATTGCGTTTGTTCTTGTTGGAAAGAGGCATAGCCTTTGGGGGTGTGAGTTTTGGAGGAAGGTTCAGGGTACTTGAAGCAAAACAAGCCACATGTTCAACGTAATTAGACCTGTCCAGGATTTTAGTGTCGTCAGTGGTCAGAGCATTCGCTGATTCAATGTTCTTGGGATGCTTCGGGTATTGTTTTGAACCGTCTTTGACTCAGTGTTTCGCATGAATTTTGTTGCCTGAAAGTGCATCCTCCCATTCACACGCATGGAAGTGGAACATGGAGCCTGGGCTCTTCCATGTCCTGAACCGAGGAGTCCCTGGAGAAGGGCATCGCTTTGGCGGAAGCTGCCCAGAAGCTCGGCAGGGCACGGGTGTTTTCTAAAAACATGGGAGACGGTTGCAGCGTATGGTTCCGCTCGTAGCGTCCTTGCTCTCTCCGTTCGTAGCGATGCCCTTTGTTCCGTTCGTAGCTTCTTGCCACATGGATGTCGGCGACTTGTTCATCCACTCCTTGTGAGTAGCGAAGCCGACGGCGATACGCCGGTGACGAGCATGCGGACAGTTGTCCGGACCCATCGCAGCGGTTGAAATCGAACGTCGCAGGTCAAATGGCTCAAGCGCATCAACAAACCATTGAGGCAATTGCTGTAACGGGTTTCCAGCAGGCTGTACATCAAAAACATGAGCCCTAACCTTGAGCCCTATACCTTGCACTCCCTGAAATAATCATGGAAGTGGGAAATAGGTGGCTTGGAGAATTTGTGTCTACAAACAGGCGGTCTTCCCTTTATTTGTACTCTTAAGTCTTGTGTTTCATGCACTTTGTTGATATCTTCATTCATTTGGGTGTCAGTGATGATGATGTCCTCACCCGTTCCCATGGTTGATTCCCACAGTCGAAGATCACCAAGCTCAGACCAGATCAGTCACCGGAACGGACCAGATCAGCCACCTGAGGGTCAAGGCGCCCAGTTGGGTGCGCCCGGCCAAACGTCGAGATGGCCAAGAGTGGGTGGCCCATTTGCCTGACGACGGAGTGTTGCTCTCGCCGAAGGTGGAGGTCTTTCGCCACCTGGATGACCTGGATGACCATCCTGGGGTGATTTGGAGGTGGGAGGGCTCCAAGATTGACACCCTGACAACATGGAGCATGGTGGAGGGTGTGGAAGGAGCAAAGATGGAATTGATTCTGCGTGATTCCTGCATCTGCATTTAGGACAAGCTGCAGTGACAGGGTTATGTACTTTGTTGCCAAACCCTGGCAACACAGTGAGGACCCCTCAAGCACGAACTGAACTACCAAATACCAAATGCTACTCTTGGCAGATTTCACTGATTTCACTCAAGTGCTGCAGTCAATCATCTCTTTGTGTACATAAAGATGAATGGAGAGAGGATGCTTTGGGCACTAGGTTTGAACCACCTTGGGAACAAATCCTGCACTGGTTCAAAGGTTCAAACACATCGTATTTCACGTGTCTCAAAGTACCCACTAGTACCCACCAGGCTCCAGAGATCTCCAAACCTCAAGTTCACCAGTGACTCCGCTTTCAAGTTCACGTCCTTTTTTGGCCCATGTTCCCGAACTAAAAGGCTCTGAATGCTTCCCGCCCTGCCACTTCGCTTTTTTTCAGGTCAGGGCACCAACGAGGGCTACACCTTCCGGGACCAAGTCACGCTGCTCAGCGCCGTGGTCTCGGTGGCCATGCCCAACCGCAATGAGAAGATGAACGACTCGCCGGTGGACGCCCACCCCGAACCCGAAGGCGGCGAGATCGCCGTGGAATAGCGGGGTGTGCGTGTGTGTTTTTTTCTTTTTGTTTGGCAGGAGTGATGTGAAGCCATTGATGTGTTGAAGTTGTTGTCGTTTTTGTTGGTTGGTTTGTTCCGGAGCCGTTGGGAAGCGACAGATCCGCTTAACATCAATCAACATGTGGGATGATAGTAAGTAGGTGGCCCATAACTGTAACCGATTCTGGTTCAAGATTTGAAGCAGGCCCCGCTGGGCAGTGGTCATACACGGAGTTCATGAGGCTTTTGTCAGCTTCCGAGGTAGGCAAGCTAAGCAGAATCAAATGCTGAAGTGATCGATTCGCCAGCAATACAGACACGTTCGTTAGGTTTAGGTTCCTATTTAAGGCATACAAATTGGGTACCTATTCATGATGTGACTTTTTCCACCACCGCTGCAAAAACTGCCAGGTTACAGGCAACAGCTGGACCGGAAGTGGCTGGCCGTGCTGAAGGCCGCCGCCTGCAACCCTGAGGTGACCTCCCTGGTGGTCCCAGATGCTGGCTGTGGCCACATGGATCAATGGGTGCATGTCGCGGCTCTTCAGTCGTTGCACCCCCCCACCCTCCAGGATGGAAGCGAACGGAACAAAGGTCATCGCTACGAACCTAGCATTCTTACTGCTAGGAACAAGAAGCTACTAGGGGCTCCTGGCCTTACTAGGAACAACGGACGCTACTAGGAGCTTCACTCCAGCATGGAAGCAGTGCTACGAAGTTCATCAAGTTTCTTTCAGCAGGCGCCAGCTTTCCCACACGGAGCTCCTACATCCAAACTTCTTTATCTTCGGAAGCACCGCCCACCCGCGCGTGCCGCCGTTTTAAGGCGTCTTCTACAACAGCCCCGACGAGGTAGGTGCCAGCTTCGGCCGGGCCCTGCGGGACTTTCGTGGCCGCTTCCGGCGGGTGATCATCGCCTTCCCGGGGGGTAAGGCCGGCTCCCGTAGCGTCGAAGGGTGTGAAGAACGCGTTTCTGTTTTTTTCTAGTGTGGTTTATCGTGTTTTCTTTACCCCAGCCGTGTTCAGTCGCGTCGTGTTTTTTGGGGTTGTTGGGTCAGAGGGATCAAGAGCTGGAAGAGGTGGGGGTGGCGCGAAATTGGCCAATCATGGAGGTTTGAGGTGGATAAATATCTATGTAATATAATATGTATGTCATGTATGTTATTAGCATTTATTAGCCATCTATTCTTTAATGAAAGCTTGAATCCTGAAGTCCAAGATGAGTTTGAACAACTTGTGCACACTGACAGAGCGAAGAGCACTTGTAGAACACGATTCAGCTTTAAATCCATATTTTTTTGGCTGCCCCTGTCCGCTTCCAGACCAGGCAGGCATAGCTTTTGCTGCTGCTGCAGAGGAGGCCTTTGCGTAGCTGCACGCCGCTGCACGTAGCGTGGTTTCCCTGAGGGACACGCCGTCGTGCTGAATCGTGCTAACGCGCAATGAGGCTCATGAGTTCGTTGGCAATGTTGTTACAGCGGTTGCAGAGTAGAGCCCCAAAAGGTGATTTACTATATGGACCCCCATTTAAGGGACGTCATGGGGTTTGTGCCATCTACTCTGAAACCACTGTATAATTTGGAGGTTCACCCCCAATTCATCGATGACACCAACGGGGATGCCGCGCCCAGCCAAGGACGCACGGGTGTTCCTTCGTTTGAACCATCGTCTCTTGCAGTTGGTGACTTGGTGTTCACTTGAGGTTCGGTGGGTTGAATGTAATACATTCAATGCGGGAAGGCTGCACGTTAAAAAGAGGTATGTTGGCTTGGTTAGTTTAGCAGGCATCACTTGGCTCATTGGGTATAGAACATGTGATTCTTGCAAGTAAGCATGACCCGGATCTAGATTCCAATAGTTTCTGGATGGCTAATGTAGACGAGGACAGTAGAAAGGGTGTAATTTAAGTTTCTGGCTGCACTTGTGCCATGTTCCCCTTTTCGCAGGAGCAAGCAGAAGCTGTTTGCATGCCCGCTGGATAGACGAAAAATAAAAAAACATGTTTGTTTGAATAAAAGCAATTAGGCTATTTCTCTCGTGAGACTGTGAGACAGCAACTTTCACAACGTGCACATGATCTCTAAGACATCCATCGATGGCGGATGGAAGACGCACGGGCCTCGTGCAGTTGGAAGATGCGTTTCTCAAATCCCCAGCAGAGTGGGGTCACTCAATCCTCAGCTGCCCGCTCTGCAGGGCTCTCCGATGCACCCAATCCCCAGCAGAGACGTCGGCCGGCAGTGCGGCTCCAGCTGGTGAGTGATTCGTCAAGAAAGTGTCATCAACAATCTCTATAGCATCCTACCTGGTTCCATGCCATGAGTTTTGGCTGAGGGCTGAGGTATACATATTATATGTGTTTAATTCTGTTTGTTTGTTTTTTTTGCATGGCACAATTAGCTTTTGCTTGCATCTTCCCAAAAGGATTCATAGAGGTGCAAGGACGGAAGGAGGCTCACTGTGGTCGCTGGTGCGCTGGTGCATCGGTCGTTTAGTGGAGGCGCCAGTGCCGCCAGTGCCCCATCTCAAAGAGATGCGGCACTTTTGCAAAGGATGGAAAATGGATCGGGCCACTCCTTAAGGTCCTTAAGCCTTTTTGTGTGGTTCCGTTACTTTGACCCCCCTGACAGCCCGACAGGGGTGCCTCTTGCTCTTTGCATCTCTTTGCCTTTTGAGGGTTGCAACCTTTCTAGGTGTTCTCAGAGTCCCCTGAATGATTTCAGGCGCTCTTCCTAATTGCTCATGTCCCAGTCGCTTTGTCCCAGGTCATCGGGTCGCAGAGTATAGCAAATACCCGAGTGCTCAAAAAGGGGAGATGCCTTTCCAAATTGTGGGTGTTCCGCTTCATGTTTGTCAGAAGATCTTTCGCCAAATCCTGTATTGACATGCAGGTGCAAGGCAGTGAAGGTACTGCAACACGTTTACTGACGGCATGCCAAAGATGTAAGGTCCCCTACCTGGTCCAACAGGATCTACCAGTTTCTGTCTTTCATGCTGTAGCGGTAGTCGTGTCATCTACTAGACACAATAACACCACGTGGATCCACATGATACACCAGGTTTGGAATTCTAGGAACTTGTCCGAGGTGAAAATTGAAAGGACCTTGACCTTGAACTCCGAAAAAAACGGGCGGTGGCATTCACTTCAGCGTCCCAACCAATCCACTGCCAGGGAGAAGGAAAAGCCTGACCGAGCGAAAGAGGTGGCCGTGGCCGACGCTCGGTTACCGCGTTGGTTTTTTCCAGATGGAGTTGGAGGCAAATATCCGTACACAGTACAGACCCGCAGTTGGAGCCCAAGTAGAATGGATGGTGTATATAGATGTGTATACTATATGTAAGTAGAAAAGGAAGGTGTATAGACACGTGTTCTGGAGTCGCAGAGAATTGCGATCCCGAAGTGGATTTACTTTCTGGCCACACCCAAATCCTGAACTTCCCCTGGGAAATTGACTCGTGCACGTATTCGATGTATTCGATGTATGCTTCTTCACCAACGACTCCGAGGGTCCCTCACTGAACGTCGTCCGCCGTTCAACCCAACGACTCCGCCGGCGTTTTTTTCCACCAAGGAGTCAGTCCTGAAGGATGTCGAGGCCAAATGGCGCGAACGGGCCGCCGCTTGGAGCAGATGGCGACGAGAAACACCGGGGTTAGGTGCCTAAAAGCGGTTTTGGTCAGGGCTGACTGTCGGTTGGAAGATGTTTGTTGTTTGTTGGAAGATGTTGTTTATTCTGTTTGATGTTTGTTGTTTGCTTGCTTGCTTGCTTGGTTGTTTGTTTGTTTGTTTGTTGTTTTGTTTGTTTGTTTGTTTGTTTTGTTGTTACTAAGGTTGGAAGTGTTCGACCAAGTTTTCGGCAAGATGTGCAGGAAAGACATGGGAAATCATGGGAAAACCACACAGGCTGTGAGGGGTCCGGGCGCATTCCAGGCAAAGGCTGATAAAATGAATCCACAATGTTGGAAGTGACAGCAAAGGACACGCCATTGACCTACACCAAGTGGCCAGTTTGTTTCACTTAACGTTCTAGGGGCTTCAACTGTCCCTAAGGTCATCAAGGTACAGGCGCGTGTCCGAGGGGCCCGGGCACCTCAGAGAAGAGGGGGGCCAAGGGTTTGGGCCAAGCAGATCAGCCCAGGTTTTGAGTTCGGTTGATCTGCTAACTATCCCTATCCCTATCAACCTATCCCTATCCAGGTTTTGAGTTTAGTGGGTTTGGATAGGTTTGGTGAATTGTTAACCCAAGGTTTGGAGTCCGAGGCTTGGGCTGCCCAGTATGTCGTCAGGCATGCTGCATCCTAAGAAGCAGATCTATAATGATCTATATAACACATCTCCAAAGAAACATGATCGATCACTTTGGTGATTGCCCAGGCAGCTTGTGATTTGGTGAGCTGCCCAGGGTAGGACTGAGCCTTTTTTGTATCAGCGGCCACACTAGATTGAAAAGGGGCATCATGGTTGAATGTTGAGCAATGTTCGCTCCTGACAGGTCTGTTGAGTCTGTTGAGCCTTCAAGTGGGTTCAAGTCCTGCCCTTGAATTCAAGGCTCTTAATAGTTAGGAGGTCCAACCCCCCAAACTACTCTTTTGTGTAAGCCCACCGCACCTCCACTCACCACACCTGTGCAGATAGAGGCCGTTGATCCGAGGCTTTTGCCCGGAAGCGCTTCAGGGCTTTGGCGGCGCAGCGCGCGGAAGCCGCACGCGCCGCCGCGAGCAAGGACGGCACTCGGTGTGGTTGGGTGTGGTTCCCTTTTGGTTGTGTTTTTGTTGTCTGTATCGCAGTGAAGATCCAATGAAGCTACAAAGTGAAGACCACAGTTCCGTGTATAGTCTTGTGTACAACTACCGGTTGGGTCTATTTAATGGTCTATGTGACCCGTCTATGGAGCCCTGTGGAAGACGTGAGATTATTTTTCCAGTGAAGATGGTCGAGCTTGTGTGCCAGCAGTGCCTTGTTTTCTTCCGGCACCAGGTGCCAGGCGCCTTGTTTTCTTCCGGAAGAGAAGGTATGGAAAGAGCGATCTAAGAGGTGAAAAGAGGTCACTTCTTTTAAAATGCCTGGGGTCCCCAGAGTCCATGATCAACTTTCCGGGCCATGGCAACAAATAGTCCTCGGCCATGAAATTCGTCGTAGATGAGGCTTTGGTGCCAAAGACTTCCATATACAGTGGTGTCAGTAGTGGTCTCAGAGTAGGTGGCACAATCCCCCAATAGTGGAGCCCATATGGAGCCCAATATAAAAAATATCTTTGGGTTTGTGCCATCTACTCTGAAGCCACTGTAGCGCTTCTTCTTCGGATTTTTCCATTTCAAGACCACCTGGGGCCACCGAAAAGCGTACAGATCCTGGAGTGAACCATGCCATTGCCGGGTCTGGGATGCGGGATGTCCAGGTGCTCGGATTTTGGACACCAGAGGCGGTTAAAGAAAAACTGTGGACGTGGACGGCAGAAGAAGTGAGCTGGTTGTTCGTTTGGTCTTCCATGACCTTCCAAATATCCGTTGCTATGGCCTGATCAAACAGCAGTGGGTTGTGATATACAGTGGTTTCTAAATCCACGGGGAAAATCACCTCGAAAAATCCGGATGGTCGTCATGTCAGAGAGCCCAAAAGCGGTCTCCACTCGAATATACTCGAATTGGCGGCCACAAGTTCGCCACTTGTTCGCCGATAGATCCGATAGAGTTGGTCTCAAGTCCAGGATCTTGATTTTGATAGAGTTGGGGACACGAAGATATCTGAGAAACAGTAGATAGATCTTGGTTGCGAGATATCAAAACCACGATATCTGGGATCTTAGCTGCAAGATCAGTAGCGAGATCAGTGTATTTGAGGGTTACTCCGGTTCGGCGCCAAGGGCAAGTTTGGCTCAAATGGCATCTCTTCGCCGGAAGCTTCAGGGCTCCACTACGTGCCAACCGTGGGATCGGCTTGGGCACCATGTGCTTTGGCCTGGTGCCCATGGCTGTTTGGCTTTCCACTTGGTGATGCTTGGATGGTTGCTTTTCCCTGCACTGAGCCTAGAGGATGCAACATCCACAAGTGATGATGCTAGCGAGAGTAGCCAGGGCGCCACAGGGGAGGGAGACCGCCAAAGCGGAGAACATCCCCCGGTCGCGTTGAGACTCTTCAGTCCAATTAGATCAACGTCACAGGAGGCCTTGAAAGCTGAAGTCATTGCAGCAGAGGCTGCACTAGCCATGCGGGCTGAGGTTGATGCTTTGCTTTACTTTGCTGTACAAACCTGATCTCTTTTTTTTCAACTTCTTGAGCTTTAAGTTATATATTATGATATGTTATGTCGATTACTGTATAGTATATTGTATTATATGTTGATCTCCCCAAATCTGCGACAACTGATGTTCTATAATGATAATGATGTGCTTGTTCTTTTCCAGGCCATTCCCATTCTTTCGTCTCCTTCAGGATGGCCTTCCAGTGGTGTACGATTCCCCTGCGGTCTCCATCTCCTTGCGGAAAGTGGATCCCCAGACCTTGATCCAGTCGGGTGCGCACGTGGAGGCGCCCGATGGCGCCTCGATCCAGATCCCCGCCGATCCTCGGGTGAAGGGCCGGCACGGAGGGCCGGTGACCATTACGGTCACCAGCTACCATGCGGGGGATTCCATCAATAAGGACATGCCACGGATCAAGTATGGAGCCGAAGGCATACAGTTTCAGCCCCAAGAGTCGGACCATCGAAGCGAGCAGAACGCGTCGTCCAGCGAGAGCCGCAATGAGACGGTCAACAAGACAGATCGCGTGGATTTCTTCATGACCAGGACCAGTGTCAATTGGCGCGGGACGATCGATGTGAAAGTGCCAGGGCTGGCTGCTAACGTACCAGCACATGACCGGCCCCTGGGACCATGTTGATTGGGTTTGAGCGATTCTAATCCAGCTGCACAAACTCAGGAACTGGCAAACTCAGCAAAGGTCATTTAGGTATCTTAATTGGGATGTGGCTAGGTGATGCAGGATGTTTTTGTTGTCCTCTTACGATCCTTTTGCGTTGTCCATTACCCCGGACCGGACCATTTGGATCACACAAGATTCTATACAACCGTTAAAGATATCATATCTCTCCAATTGAACTGTACAACATGAGAGCCAGAAACTGTAGAGCATGCACCAACTTGTGCAAAGTGCAACAAGTGAACATCAGAAGCGCAAATGGCCCAAACCGTGGACCGGTGATGAAGCCGACCGCTTAAACTAGAACTGATTACAATTGTACCGCCGCTGAGAACCTCGGCACAAGCAGGCGACTGGGTGCCAAAAATGGCCGGTCTTGGCCCCCCCACGAGCTATTGAGTTATGATTGACCTCTCACAAGGTTTTGAAATGGCTTCTTCATGCTAAGAAGGCTTTCTAGAAAGTGATGGAAAATCCAAGGCCATGGACACCCTTCGGGGAGGATGAGCGCTATGCAGAAGACAAAGCATCTGTGCGCACGGAACTGGAGCGATTGGCGTCCTTGGAGCGCTCCGGCGAACGCTTGCGGGGATACCGAAAGCTGGCGATGCAATGGCATCCTGACAAGCATCCACCCGAGGAACGAGCGAAGGCCACAGAAGTCTTTGAGTGACGTGACATGAGAACGAGTGGTGGGTCGGTGGGTGGTGAGAAGTCGGTGTGTTTGAGACATGTTGAACCCCTAAGATTTCTATTGCAAGTGATGATCCTAACAGGCCATCAGCTATAACGTCTATAGTTAATTGCATCAGTCATAGAGTTGTAGTCCTTTTTTCCGTCCTTTTCCCCCACGAACCGTTGTTGGTTGATCCCATCAACGTTATCACTCCAGGTATTTGCAGGAGCTTCGCTTGGCACTTGGCCTCTCCACCCGCAGCGATGAGAGCTGAATTCACACACCCAAGCACCACCTGGTGGATATCATCAAAAGCGATTTGCCACGATCATGATGCCCAGCACCTTCAGAAAAAGAGCCCCCCAGTCCACGACCTGCGTCGAGACGCGGGGGGACGCGACGCTGCTTCCACGGACGTGATGGGAGGATACCGCGGGAGGGCAGAAGATGCCCAGGGATGGATGAGGAGGCAGAGGATGGTTTGCTTCGGACGAAGAGAAGGAAAAAGGTGCTGTGAAAGCTGAGTTCAAGGTTGAATGCCAACAGCTGAATATGATACATGTCTTTAGGAGTGTCCTTGCGAACTTTGCATCACTGCTGCGCGATACCCGTCAATTGTCCAGGAGCGCCAGCGGCTTTTGGCCGAGCAGCAGGCCACGATTTTGAGTGCATATTCTTCCCCAAAAGGCCCAAATGGACGGACCAAGATCTGCACGGACACCATCAACAACTGATTAACAGGCTAGTTATAGTGGATTGAGAGTAGATGGCACAGACCCCAATGTCGGTGGTTTAAAATGGACCCTCATCTGTTTAGGACATCATGGGGGAACCATGCCATCTAAATGCTCTGAACTCCAGTGTAACCAGGTTTGAACTAAGTCATCTCCCAAGTTTTAAAGCCCGGGCTTTGGACCTTAGGGTTTCAATACTGTACCCTAACCCCCCAAAAAAACCTTAGACTATGTTTGTCCAAATGATTGGGCCCAAGGCCCAGCTTTGAACTCTATTCTCGGAGCCCGCGAGCTGCGCCCGCCCCAGGCGGCCGAAGCGGAGGCCCGGCGACAGGCGCACAAGGCTGAGGCGGTCGGGCGTCGCTGGTGTCGGTGGTGTCGGTGTTGTCTTCGCGTTTGGATTGCGCAGGGCACCGACATCATGGCCATCAGGACGGTCAATGAGAAGAATGAAGAAGCATCAAAACTGTCCAGTGGTGTTTTTCTCAGGTTTTATCCAGACATCATGTTCTTTGGCCACAGGGATCGGAGTGAAGGTTCAAATCGCATGAGACACCATCAGTGAAACAAGACCTATCAGATAGCTGTGGCCAATGACAATGAATAAATGGGTGTTGTCAAGGCCAATCCGATCGAGTCATCGGATGAGATACAAGACCGCGAGATCCGTGAACAGCAGCATGAACTGGAAGGCGACAGCTGGGCCTCCAAATTTAGAAAGTCTTCTCAGCGCTCAATGGAACAATCCGGGAAGTGGAACATGGCCCCTTGGATGAGCATTTCCCAAAGTTGATTTCCATGCGTTTTCCACTTCCATGTTAGTGACTCTGAGTGTATCCTTTTCCATGTTTTGAGAGTGAAGTACTGGGACAAAAAAAAAGGCCTGGGACCTTGGATTCGCAAACACCGTGCATGATTTCTCAGCAAAGCTTCACGCGTTGGGTCATTTTAGGGTTTTGCTTTCATGCGGAATCAGCGGTTTTTGGGTCGGCACCGCTCCGACACAGCGTGAACATCGGTCGAAGGGGTGGAAGAAGGGAACCGGAGCCCAGTGGGACTGACGAGCAACTGCAGACAGCCTTTGAGGGTGACAGTCCCCCTTCTTCAACTTGGACTTAAAGGTTGTACGAGTCGTACGGAAGGATTCCAACAGGGCTTGGCTATTTGAAACTGTTTGATGAACATTTGCTCTCCGAAGTTTCGGAACTTCGTCATTTGGTTTGACGGACTGTCGCCCCCTTTTTGGCGCAGTCTCATCACCAGTCTCATCACCTTCAACTGGAGGTTTGCTGGATGCCCAATAAAACTCTGGGACTCAGTCCTTTTGCGTTGTTGTTCCTGGCTTCTTCAGCTTGCAGACGTTCCAAGTCTCCACGAAAGGACCACCCATGCGAGAGCGGAAAACAGGTGGCCCTCATGCGAGAGCGCTTGCAGCGGCAGCAGCAGGATATGGCTGCAGTGAGGTGTGGGTGGCAGCAGTTTCGGTGTGTTTGGTGTCTCACGCCATGTCACCACCATACAGATATATATATATATATATACCCATTGGGTTGAGGGGAATTCGAGCTCGCACGTCACTTGGTGACAGTTAGCAAGTAAAGGTCTAATATCAACAAGTATCGCTTTCCTGCCAGCAAATTTAGGGACAGGTCACCTGCGGTTTGGCTTGACACGTGCTCACAATGTGATCACCGTCAGTTCCTGTGTGTGTGTGTGTCCACCCCTGGAAAAAGGGCTCCTTTCACCATTTCCATC
>CAXAMN010013558.1:253476-268325 GCA_963970005.1 Durusdinium trenchii | reverse complement strand
CCCATCGGAGAAATTGAGCTAACTGAATACAAATTGTCGAAGTGTGTGTGTGTGTTCTAGAGTCTATAGAGTCACCGTCCATACCCACCTGCGCCGTTGGAACACCGGAGAACCACACCGTTTTCTCATCCATCGGCTGGATGGTGGGCCATGCAGGTTGCAATCCACTTGGCGAGGCCATCAGGGTCGCCGGGGGCCCCAAAAACATGAAACAAACTCAACGCACGCATCGGTCGATGCGCTGGAGCATCGAGCATGCAGGGGATCTTCAACGGAGTTATTACCCCAGAACTGACAGATTTGAGAGAACAAAGAAGAAACGTATGATGAAGTTTTACCATGTTGTGAGGTAAGGAATGTGTCTTTGAATGGAACTACTAGTGCAATAAAAGAAAATTGGTACCGCTACCATGAGGGGTGTACACTATGACGAGTTTTCTCATTATATAGTCAGTCATTATATATATATATATAGATAGATAGATCCTATATATATATATACATATACATATATAAGTCACCGTTGTTGGGCTTGAACATGGGCCATGAAACACACTAAGGTGTCGATGTGCGGCAGAAGAAGGAGGTGTAACGACTGCTCTACGCGAACTGGGGTGTTGTTGAAAACACAGTGTAGAGGTGCTTTAGTTAGGAGTCCCGTGCAGAGGATACAGCACCCAAATGCTTTTTCCTACCAGGACAAGGACCCTTTGGGTGGGCGGGGCTAACAGTTCAAGTTCTGACTGTGTGATTGACGGTTGTAGTATGCTGTAGTATATACTTAAGATACTAAGGCTAGATTGATTTGCACCCTGCTTGCCGTACCTTGGCCTCTTTGGTGGTTAAAAGCTGTGGATCGAAATTGGGGTGTTGTTTTTTCTCTGGTTTTTTGGGTTGGAACGAGATGGCAGGAAAAAGCGAAGGCTGCTGCAAGAAGAAGGGAAGAAGAGGCAACTTTGGCAGATCAAATATTATAGGGTATTTTGCGTGACGAATAACGGCATCGATTAGTGGGAACAACAAAGATGTCCCTCAATCAACATGGGACGCTTTGCTTCTTATCCTGATGCACTGAGTGCCACACTGTGCTGCACGTGAGACACTCGAATGAGTGTTTGGCGAAAGCAGCTGTTGATCCCAAGAGAGAAAAGAGAAGCTGAAAATGCGCGCAAGACCGCAAGAACCAATAGGGCTCGTCGGTTTGTGAGCAACAAAATCAATACAATTATATAAATTGAAAGATTCGATGCACGAGTGAGAGATCTCTTGGGCATGCCATAAGCTGGCAGTCCTTCCACACGAGCGACGCATCGCGGAGTTCAGTTTGAAAGCCTCGCGAGTTGAAGTGGGCCCTGACCGAGTTGGTGCGTGCATTTGTTGGGGTGAGTTTGTTTTTTTTTCTAGTAGCGATGGCCTCCACTTAGTAGCTTCCTAAATAATAAGTCTTGAGTGGTCGATCTGAAGCCTCGCTTTTGGCCGGTGTTGGAGTTAGAGCAAACACCAAGACGACGAAACCAGGATGAAACGAAGGCAGCCCAGATAGCCATTGACGGTAAAAAAGAAGGATCACTGAAGGAAATTCAAACTTATTGATCCTTTTTGTGTTATTTTTGCAGACCGAGTTTGAGTCCGTGTGTGTTTGGTTGAGGATTCCACCACGCCTCGGGTCTTCACATTCTTCACGGCCCCAAGGCAGAAGAACGCCGGCGGAAAGAAGCTGAAGCACGGGCGGGGGGCTGGCTGCGTTGAAATCAGAGTTTGCTTTCCGCTTTCTGCAGAGGTCCGATCTGAACAAGTTGTGCTGTGTGGAAGATCTTTGTGGACCGCCGCAAGAGCCATGTCATGTTGCTCCGACTCTTGCGATTCTTTTGTTCGAGACGAGTCCAGGCAGAGCGAGAGAAGCAAGCGCAAGCGGCGCAAGCGGCAGCCGCAGCGGCGGCGCGTGAAGAGGAGAGGCGAGGAGTGGAAAGAAACCCATGCGCAGTGGGAAAGGAAATGCGTGTGCAAGCTTAAGCAGTTGCAAGCAAGCATGCTGTTAAAAGGAGGGGGGCAGCTTCTGGAAAGGATTGATGGGTCAGTTGATGTCCGTCAAGCAGAATTGTTCCATCAACTCAAAAAACCTCTATATATGATATAAATATATAGTAATAGTGTTTGAAGAGGAGGAGCCCAAAACCATCCCAAACCCAAAACCTATGAGAACACAGTCTCGGGCTGCAAAGACAGAAGTTCAACCTCGTACTTGAGGATGTACCTGCATTGAATCTGGGGGATTTCTGTACCGGTTGTGTCCATCCTCGCGCGTCGAGCAGAGGCGTGCCGAGCAGAAGCGCCAGGTGAGTTCCAACCCGACGGACGTCAGGTTGAAAGATGATGAAGGATGTATTTGTAGGGTGTCCGACTTATTGACTTTGTGTTTAAATATACCTTCAAAATAGAACTAGATCTGCTATTCTCGTTTTTCATATCGAACAGATCCCACTGCCTGTCCACGGGGTATTTTGAGGGTGACCGGTCAAGGGAGTTTGAACGAAGCACTGCTTCACTACTCGACTGCTGGGTAGCCTCTTGACAAGGGGGGACGATACAGTATACAGACGACGACCACTGAGACTGGTGACGAATGTCCATTCTGTTGACTGAAGGTACCCTTTGGCATAGTTGCTTTCACTCAATCTGAGATGTTTGGAGGTCCTCCAGCACAAGTCTGCAAGACAAAGGAATGATGACAATGTTGCACGTTGCCGCTTGAGTGGTTCGGTTGAGACTTTGCCTGCCCAGGTGTAGCGGTGTAGTCGTGAGAGTGGGATGATCATCCCCCACTGACCCGGTCCTTCGACGATTCCAGTGGAACCGTTGGAAAAACCAGAAATCTGGTGATCTCCGCTTCCCAGTAACAAAGGGCATCGCTGCTAGGAGCAAGGATGCTACTAGTAGCTCCTGGCCTTACTATTAGTAACAAGAAGCTACTAGGAACAAGGGCATCGCTATTAGGTTGGAGGCCATTATTACTAGAACGCTCCCAGCATCGTCCCTTCATTAAAACGCTCTCCGCCTCCCAAGGCGGAGCTCGCCGAGCTTGAGAAGCAGCTCACGCAGTCCGTGCACGAAGAAGAGAGGTGAGAAGATATATACAGTTCGACTTTTTCAGTCGCAAATGTCCCAACCATTAGCCACGGCATTTGACCGAGATTCACAGCGATGACCCGCCCCCCTTTCTCTATCCTATTTCTTTTATTGGAGTATGTATTAAAAGAAAGGGAGGTCTGGCTGGGGGTCACCCCTATTTCAAGACTCATCCGTTTTTCTCCACCAGCTGGAGCAAAGAAGGAAGAGATCAAAGCTATTGAGCTATACAGCTTATGATCTTAGGTCACTTAGTTAGCAGTTAGCTTGCTTTCCACTGCGTTCCCTGTCCAGCTGAATGTTCGTGACTCCTAGTGTGCTCCATGTTGTAATCATTCGACATGCTGACTTTGGTGTAAAACATCAGGCCCGCCGAGCAGAAGCGCCAGGCGCGAGGGCAGGAAGTCGCTGGAAGAATCCCGCGAGCGAACTCGCTCGCCTGGGGGGGGAGAAGACTCAATTCGCAAACAGATGGAATTTCTATCGCCAGGACCAGGACGGCACTCTTGGGGTAGCTCGCCACCTTGCGGCCCTTGCGGCGCCCTTGTGGCGCCCTGTAAGCCTAGAGTGCCTATAAGCTTATTCATCGACCGAAGAACATGTGTCCAAATCCACGCAGATTGCCTTGAAAACCCATGTTTAGCTCCCCAAGCAATCATTGTGGATGAATCACGCACCAAAAAGTTGATATAGTTGGAGTATGTTGGAGTGCGTTTTGATGCATTTTGATTCCAGTTTTAGACCATGTCTGACTGTGCGCGCCACGGGCCACGAGTTGAGAAGGCCAAGCCGGTGCTGCTGCCGGTGCCAGACGACTCCTACGAACGCTTCATCAAGCAGCAGCTCAAGATGCTGCAGGATGAGCCACTCGGCTTTTGCAGCCAACGGAGGAGCCAGGAGAGATGAAGGTTGGTGGTGCCAAATGTGTCAAGTTCCTTGGGGACAGAGATGTATGATGATGTATGTGTTTGACAAAATTGTAGAGACACAAAAAGCCATGCCACTCTGAGACACAATCGGGTTTGACACGCAGGTCAGCAGTCAGATTGGAAGAGATTGGACTCCTGGGAAACACTCTTCAGAAGTAAATGATTACTACTCGTCACCCCCCAGCTCAATGGGCCAAATCAACACTATGTTGAAGTACGCAGTGGTGGGGCATTTCTACATGGTCAGCGGTCCACGGCGGTGGTCCACCAACGGAGTTCAGGGCGGGGAACGGGTTGAATGACCTCGGGCCAACTTGGGGCTGTCAGTCATGCATCAAGGGCAGCATGATCGATTCTCCCTGTGGGTAGCTTACCTCAATCGATAAGGCTGGTGACTCTGGTGATGGTAGGATTCGGAGAGTGTGAAGACATTGAGTGAGGAGGACTTTGAGGAGGACTATGCAAAGGATACGTACTGATACTGCTACTTGTCGATGCGGAGTTGTGGAGACCACGGATGGAGGAAACTCTGAAGACAGTGATGTCCTATTTGGTAGGGTTGTAAGGTGGTCTCCAGTCTAATGCGAACTTTGCTGGGCTTCTGCAGGCTACAGCGACTGAATGTGGATGAGCCCATGGTCAAGGAGCAGCTGAGAGCCCTGGAGGTGGGGAACATGCAGGTGAGCCTGGAACATGCAGGGACATCACTTGCTTAGGACTCCATCACATAGCCTATGCTTCGTTGTTTTCCTGTGGATCTAGTGGTCCTGAAAAGGACTTCTGGACGGGAAATTTGGGCCCTTCCACGCAAATCAGATCTTGGTCCACATGTGCAGACGTGACGGTATGTGCAGATACTGAACCAAGAACGCACCTGTTCATTTTCACATCTCTGGATCATCAAATGTTCATGTGAATCCTTGGATTTTCGCAAATGTTCATGGCCCACTCTGTCATCACTGGATGTTTGACCATTTTCACCTAGTGTTGTTTGGCCCAAGGGTGTGGAGGGTGGGAAGAGACATGGTCGGTTGCCATCTCCGAGTCTTCAATCTGATGTTTTTGGTTCAATGGCACACTCATATACATCTAACCATGTCTAACCACTCGATCCACTCCGTTCTTCATAGGTTTATACGAGGAGTGGACCGTGGTCAATTGGGGTCGGCTCAGAGTTTTCGACCAGCTCCGCAGGCGCAGCTTCGGACCAAGACGCAGGCGCTGGCATCACCACGGTCACCACAGGAGAGGTTGGGATCACGAGATGGCGACGACGCTTTTTGCTTTCCAGGCGTTTAGGGTTTAGGGTGGCCCGTTGGCCTGGAATTGCAGGTTACAAGACCTCAAAAAGCATGATGCAGTCCCAGCAAACCAACATGTTTTGATCCGGTGGCATCGGGTGGCCACTTGTTTGATGGGTTGCAATGCTGTCAACGGGCAAGTTCAATGCGTTGTGGTGCAGAACTTGAAGCCCGTCTGTGCCCAGAAGCCTGACCACTTTCCGGTCCGTCCGTCCCTGTCAAGCCAGCAGGCACAAAAGAAGAAACCAGTGGGAAACCACTCTTTATGTTTTTCTTTTGCCATTAATTTCATGTTGGTGGTGTCCTCCTTCTTCATTCTAATATTGGATTTCTTATGTCTTTTTGATTTTGCCAGGCTTTGGGCATCAGGATCTTGGTGCGGGATACACCAACACTAGCTGGCCACATCCGACCAACTCGGCAGGAGAAGAAGTTCCGACCACCAGAGGTGCTCAAGGCGGAGGCCGCGTTCGCCCGCGTCGGCGTCGGCGGCTACATGACATGAAGGTCCAGCCATTGCTGGGAACGTCAAGACTTACTGTAGTAACAAGTGCCTTACTAGTAGTAACAAGAAGCTATTAGAAACAAGAAGCTAGTAGTAACAAGTGCATCAAGACTTACTGTACCTCCCCCCTTGACTGACATGGACCCTGCAAACCACAGGCCATTGCAGCCATTAGTCATATTGGTCCATGATCGTTTGGTCGGGAGAGTAAAGGCTTCCACCGTGAGAGTGTCAGATCCTCGGCTGTTGTTCAGGTGTTCCGAACTACTGCGGAATGGGGACCTATGTCCCACCTCATGGGGATGAGTCACCGATGAGTACTTCGCTGATTTGGGGTCGCTGTGTGGTTCTGGCAGGGCAAAGAGGACTCATTGAACAGAGCCAAAGTTCCCCAACTGAAGATTCTGACGATCAAGACATGGCAAGTCAGCTCCAATCAAAGCAGTCTGGGTCAAGACTTGAAAGATCTTGAAAGAACTTGGGTTGTCCAAACCCATTGTTCCACAAAATTGCCTCACTTTGGTGTTTTGTTGAGCCACCAAAACGGGTCGGTTGTTTTGGAACCGACCGCCGGTGAATCCAAGACTCCGTCAGGAAGCGATCCAAGAGATGGAACGGCCCTACAAAGCCTATCATCAGACTCAAATCCTCCAGGTGCGCTGACTCCTTGGACGCGACGAGGGGTCTGGAAACGACAAGGGGTGTTTGGGGAAGGACTTCGTCGGTGATGTTTCCAAACTTTGTTTAGTAGAAGGACTTCTTGTTACTACTAGTAACAGGTGCCACGCTAGTAGTAACAAGTGCCTTACTAGTAGTAACAAAGAAGCTATTAGAATTAAATTAAAATTAACCAGGACCAGAACAGATCTCAGATCATCAGATCTCCATTGCTTTGAGGCTGAGCAGCGGGAGAAGCGGGCGGTCTCATGGAAAGAGGAGGAACGTTTGAGGCCCGAGTTTCGAGCAGACCGGGGATCCGATCCGTGGAATGGATACATTCGATCAAAAGTAGTCTAATCAGTAGGGACGCTACTAGTAGCTCCTGGCATTGCTACTAGTAACAAGAAGCTACTAGTAACATCTAGTAACAAAGGGCTACTAGTAGCGATCGGACGCTACTAATATTTCAATCATAGGACACCTAGATGCTAAATGGTAGGACACCTCTTAGGGTGTGCAGCATCTTAGGGCTCAGCCCAGGCATGCCATCCGGGAAAAATCCCAAGACGGGTGGGTGGCTTGCATGATACATAGGGTGACGAAAATGAAGATTCTTTCACACCATCCAACCATAGTCGGACTGTGGACTGCTGGAGGGTCACGATGGCAACCTTTCAATAAGGTGCAGGAGCACTCTGCAGCCGGAATCCCTTGGTCGCGCAAACCATAAAGCTTTAGGCAAGGTAATTTTGAGCAGGTTGAGCTTGGAAATGTCCAAGCTTTTCTTAGCACTGCTGCCAGAGCACGACTGGTTACTCATTCTTTGAGTTCTTGGAAGTGGCATACGTCGACGTTGCGCCGGTGAGGTGGCCACAAGAGCATGACTGGTACTGGTAGCTTACTGGTTGTGTGGTTCAATGCTACTTCGTAGATGGTCCAGAGTTTTCTTGTAACCCAAGTCGGGCAAAAAGGGCTTTGGGGTTATGGTATGTTATGGTTCCGTTGAGACACATGTGTTCAAGTGAAGTGCTCAATCACATCAATGTGCTTGGCTTTGAACTGATGCGAGGTTTCAATAATGGTGAAGCATGTACAAACGGTACTGGGAAAGGTACCCCTTGGCGCAAATTGACTAAAGGCTTTCTCCTGCAACGTGCACCAATTTCCGAGCACTTCGCAGGAAGCAGACGGAGGCACAGAAGAGGGTGACAGTCTCTTGGCACAATGATTTTGGATTGTAACTCTCAAGTGAAGTGACACCTATTGATACCTATTGAGAGTTACACTTGAGAGTGTAACTCACTTCACTTCAAAGTGTAGCTCGCTTGTAACATCTATTGGAGTGTAACTCTCTCTACCCGCTTCAATGTCTTTGTTCACCCTTTGTGCACTTGATTTTCCATTGCCACCAGTCTCGCGTCGATGGCACTCACTTCGAGAACGCCGAGAACGCGAATGACCCCATAGATGGCATGACCCCATGGGTGAGAACTCCTCCCGACCTGAGGCGCTTTCTCAGCCCAGCGTCGGTGTCCCTCGACGTCAACACGAGTCGAGCTGCGTGGGCGTGCGGAGCACCGCAAACGGACTCCATCCAACCAGGGGCACCGGGCGCAACCGGAGTGACGAGAAAGATGAACTGGAGTGTACTTCATGTACGTATGACCTTCATGGTAGGTGGCCTCGGTACTCCATTCCGTTCCTCCCCAAGGCTTTTGGGGGGACTGGTTTCCCCGCTGAAAACGAACAGCTGGAAAATAAGGTTGACCATGTTTCTTTCAGGGAAGCGGCTCAGCAATCAGGGTTGATTTCTGGAGTGTTGACATGTCAACCGTGAGAAAGGATGTTTCTCATTCTTGTACATCTCAACAATCAAGTGTTGAATGGCAAATATGATCAAATGTGTCAAGCACTGTGAAGCCATTCTCATGTGCAGTCCCTTCAAAGAATCATGGATCTTCTGTCCTGCATCGGATGCCTCAATAAAGTGGACCCCTATAGGAAGCTTCACCACCCAGTCAATCCGAAGCCTCAATTGAGACACACACTTGTAAAGAAAGATCTATATAAATGTCACATATATTCATATATATTCTATATATTATACCAAAATCACTGTTCCTGAAATCCTGTGCGTGTTTTCCTAGGCCATTCGCAAGATGCTCCAGGAGCAGGAAGACCGTCGCTTTGGTCGCTATGTGGTGAAGCACCTCGGTGTGGAGCGGGAAGGGCGTCGTTGTTCAACGACGGATGGGCGGGATGGAATGATACGCACGGATGAAACGAACCGACGGGTCTGGAGCAATTGGACCTGGAGCAATTCGAGTCTACTTTTGATGCAAAATCAGAAAAAAACGGAAAGAAGTAGTGATAGTGAAGATTCTTTGATGCCGCACGTCACCCCTTCCATCACGTCGACGTGCGTTTTTCCACCTTCTCAGGCTTCAGGCCCGCTGGCGCGGGCGTCAGGCACGCAGGGTGCTGGCGGAGCTCAAGGAGATGTGGCTTGGAGAATCGAAGAGGAACGTGGCCTCGTGTTTGTACCGATGCCAAGGTGATCCAAGGATATACAAGTGTTTTATCTGTAAATATTCCTATATTATGTAATACATGATATATATTATATATGTGTGGGTGTATGTTAATATGGGGAACCCTCCCAAAGAAAAGAGGGATTAGTCGACCAGCATCCAAAGAGCATGGGGTCTTTGATTGAACATACCCTTTTTCAAGCATGGTATATATTATATATACTGTATACAGTATATAATATATATATATATCGCCATGGACCCAGTTTAGGTGAATAATGGGATTGTTTGGGGATGGCTTTGGGTCACTGACCTGGAACCCTTACGATTTCACGATGGTTCAGATCTATGATCAGACACGTCTAATTACTAGGAACTGTTTGCTCGCTGGACTCACCAGGGTTTCAAGATGTTTCAGGTGTTACCAATACAGAGCAACTTCGCTGCTGGAAACCATTGGTTTACCCCCACTCCCAACAGTATTCATAAAGGATCGGGTATGGCGAAGCAGTGAATCCTGTCGACATCAGTAGTTTGTTCGGATTCTGAAGCGGGTGTGTGTGTGGTGGAGAAGCACAGAACCTGGACACCTATATATTCCCCAAGTCAATCAGTCAGATGCATGCCCTGTCCCCCAGACCAACTGCCACGCACCCAACAAGCGGATTTGGAAGACAAGTTTACTTCTTACTCCAACTCGCGAGGTGAGGGGATGTGGAAAGGAGGGTTCAACTTGGCCTTTGCTGGAATAGGAAACCACGTTTGTCAGATTCGATTGAATGGAGGGAATAAAAATCAATGATTAGCACTTGTAGGAATCTTGTAGGTCAATGATTGACACCTAAATGTTGCACAAACCAAATCTGTTGGTGGGAGGGCCAGGGAGATCTATGCCGCAAAA
This sequence comes from Durusdinium trenchii, assembly GCA_963970005.1. Taxonomy (NCBI): domain Eukaryota; class Dinophyceae; order Suessiales; family Symbiodiniaceae; genus Durusdinium; species Durusdinium trenchii. The sequence continues at coordinate 258,372 of CAXAMN010013558.1, read as the reverse complement.
GTATGCAAAAGTGAGTACTGAGTACCAGAATGATTTGAATATGCTGATCCCATTTTGACAAAGACTCAATTATCGATTCATGTATAATGGCCCTTGACCTGCAAATGATCCTCCGTGAGCATGATGTTCTCTTCCAGGTGGCCCTATCCCATCGTCTTCGGGTACTGAATAAGCCCTTTTGATCCCTCTTCAGACCCGAAGATGCAGTCCTTTCATCGGGCCACACCAGACTGGGCCAATCGCACCTGGACTGAGGGAGCGGAAGCGATGGGAAAGCCTTCGATTGAAAGAGCGGAAGAAGCACGAGGCCGCTTCACGCCCCTCACGCGTCGCATGGGCCTTTCTCTGCTCACGAGCCGAGCCGCACGGGCATCGTTGTTTGTGGTGTTTTTTGTTCCTCATTGTTTTACCTGACATTCCATGACATGGGAGGTGGGGCTGAACCCAAAATGGGATGGTCGTGCTTTTTTCAGGTGAAGTACCGGGGTTTGGGTGTCCTTGAAGATGATAGCTTTGAAGGGCGGCGGGCATCTTCCAGCCAAGCCTTCTACAAACTACTTCTGACCGCGTCCGGTGATCAAGAACCAGGACCCAAGGCGAGAAAATCACCTTGACCAAAATGGGCAGCCTTTCACCACTTCTTCATCCCCCCAAAATGCGCACCGCTTCAGGACGCTGCGGACGCGCTTAGGGTGGACGCATTTGGACGCGCTGGACGGGATTGACGCGCGTCGCGCGGCGCGGCTCCGCGTGACCTGGAAAGGCCCTTCTCTTGTCTCGGAAGTTGCACGACGCCGAGCGCTTGCAACAGCACCGGGCAGCGAGGCTCATCCAGGCAGGGAAGGTGTTGATCGTTGGTGCACTCAGTGACCCCATGTGTTCGGCAGAAAGCATCAAGTTTTGGGACATTCCTGGGACCCGTTGCAGAAAGAATCACCCCACATGAGATCTGTCCCTCCAAGTTGAGAATTCATGATCACCTTTGTTGAGAGATAAGTCTCTTCTCAATGCGCAACTAACATGGTAACATGGTCGTTAAAATCCTAACATTGTCATCCTGTTCAACATGTTGGCATTGTGATTGAAAGACTATGGTGGGAGTTACACATCACTTTTGTTGACATCATCAGGAATGTCTTCAAACATATGGTCCTACGTGCCCCGTAGAGGCGGGGGTGAGGGCGGTTGACACCATGTCAATTAAGAATGCAACTGACCCAGACACTTCATGTATGGCATGTTAACCTACACCTTGGGGCGGCTTCATGGGTGTATGACGCATATATTCCATCTATGGAGGATTTGGCTAAACATTTGTTGTGCGATCATTTGGTTTGCTATCAGAACATCTTATCTTTGTCGTTACTGTAACTGATTAATCATCCCAGCATCACCACATCGTTTTGTTGCCAAGAACACTGCATCACAGCCCTTAGCACCTTCATTCCACTTGGCACCCCTGTCCCTGAGTGCAACACCGCGGCAGTGCGTTACAAACGGATTATCTTGATCATCCAAGCGTCCCCAGTTATAGCCCTACACTACTTGCGGGTTTCCATTGCATAACCCTTTGGACGCTCCTGGTATGTCCTGGCTGTTGGTTTGTTTGTTGTTTGATGGATTTGCTCTAGCCATGCGGTTGTGCGGGATGTTGATGGGACGCTGACATCGTCTGCAACTACTCGGCATCAGGTTACGGTCTCGGTCTAGACCATGCTCCCAGGCCCCTCTCGACGTCGACTTCGGCGGAACGTGTCGCCACGACAGGGCCTCTATCGCTGCCGCTGCGCCAAGAGGGAGCTCCGGAGGCTGAAGCGCGAACGAGAAGAGCAGGACCGGCCGCGGCTCCATGCGACCTGCTGGGACCTGCTGGGACCTGCTGGGGGTTGGTCTTAAACATGTTAAACATAATTTTGAAGAATCTCTAAGAATGTATAGCACACGTGTTTTCAGTGCTCACCTGCTTAACCTCGACTGATTTCCTCCTGCTGTTGACCTCCTTGGAGTCGAGAGACTTCATGGCGCTTTGGATGACGGCGGTCCAATCGGAGGGGCCAGGACCCACCGCAGGACCCGCAGGGTGTCATGAAACCACTTCGCGATGCTGGGATGCAGAACTGGAGGATGCATGAGGATGCTGATTGCTGATCATCATGCGGATCCTGGATATCTTGATTTGATGTGCGTGACCGCAGCGTTACATGACTTCTCCGGGATGGCCCGTGCATGTGACTTTTGAAACAGCCAGGATTCCCAATTCCAAAAAAGAGATGAGATTCAGAAAAAACACACGCGCAACATAACGTGTAACAGACCTCGAAGCTAAACAAACCCACCCCAGCGAAAAAGCCAATTCGATCTTCACAAGTCGGCCGTTCGCCATGGGCCAAGCCCAGATCAAGTCGGCGTTGCACCTTGACAGCCGTAAAACTCGAAGTCGGGTGGACAAGGACGGGGGAGTAACGAGTCCGCTGCGGAGTACGAGTGTGTTTGGGGCGGCGACACAACGGGAGAGACCCAGTCATGATAGAGGAAATATGATGACATCAATGCAAATTACGGGCTGTGTTGCTAAGGAGATGGCATCAGAGGGAGGTTCCCAGAACGGGTGCTCTCTTCAGTTCTGTCCTTCTTATGGTCTCCGCATGATGTTCGAGAGACACATGGTTTCTTGTTTGAAACTTGATCATAGGACTCTGCAAGTTGATAACAACCAAGAGATTCTCTGAAGATCAAGCCTGAAAAATATGTAAATTGGTTTGCTAGAAGGTCTCCATCCAGATCTTTGGTCCCGTTGGGTCCGCCCAAAAAGCAGACCGTGGTCTTCGTCCGCGGCACCCCGACTGCTCCAGGAGGACGACGGACCGGATGGCTTGACGCTCGTCACCTCAAGGGCGGCCGAGCGGAGCGGCCGGCTGAACATCACCGGTCGATACCATCGACTCCCGAAGCGGACGCTTGGAGATGGACAAAGGGAAAGAAAGTACGCCCAGGAAGTGCCCCCCTTGGAACATCAAAAAGAAGGGGGGGTCAAAGAGAGTCTGGGTTGGTGTTTTGTACGATTTGATTTGCATATATTTGCAATCTGTTTGCCGGGGGGCAGTTGGATGGTAGCCTTACCTGGAGCCATAGATGTGATAGCCATTCATCGCCAAATGGATGGGGAGACCTATATAGGGTTTTCTTGGCAGAGGGGGTATCACTATTCAAACACAACAAGACATGTACTTTGTGTACCAAATTTCTGTGGGTGGTCGTTGTACTGCATGGATCCAAATAAACCATTTCAACCACAGGAAGGATTGGAAGTTGCCCAATGATGTAAAGGAAGGTGTTGGACGCACATGTGCCGCAAGCCATGAATGATGTTTGATGCTTTTTGGACATCTGACATCTGACCTACCTTCCTGTGCCATTGGTGAAATTTTGTACCCATGCAATCTCATATGGTCAGATCGAGTTCGAACGGAAGACACGAGTCGGACGATCCCGATGCACTATCGCAGGATCGAGGATGATTATGAGAGCCTCTCGGAGGTCTTGGGAACTGGCTACAACGGCGAGGTGAAACTGGCTCGCTGTAAGCATACCGGGGAGAAGTATGCCGTGAAGGCCTTCAAGCTGCGGGGGGTCAGCAAGGAGAAGCGCAAGGAGCTGGAGAGCGAAGCGGAGATTTTTTTGGCCATGGACCACCCACATGTAGCTGCTTTGTCTGATGTACCTGGCTCAAGTTCGTAAATTGTGTGTGTGTGTGTTCTTGTTGGCATGGGCAGACGGAGGCTTGAAGGCTTTTTTAGCATAGCTGCTAAAGGTGCATGGACGGGCTGCATGACCTGCGTCTATGAGTTTATTTGTTGCTTTTGAGGTCTATGAGTCAGAGGAGCAGCTGTCGCTCGTCATGGAATGCATGCAAGGCGGCGAACTTTTTGATCGCGTCGTTCAGAGGAAACGGTTTACCGAGAAGGATGCATCGCGAGCGGTCTACCAGACACTTGGTCAAGTCCTGTTTTTTCAAGACCAGGTAGGCTTCTTGGTGTCGAATTCTGCAGCAATCCCAAACATCAGTGTCTTCTCGTTCATGTTCAACGCCAAGGATGCTGTTGGCGGTGAACTATATCCACTCGCATGACATTGTACATCGGGACATCAAGCTCGAAAACTTCTTGTACGAAGCCAAGGACTCTGACCATTTGAAGCAACTTGGATCCAGAGGCATTGGTGGATTCAGCCATGGCCGCAACTGAGGGAGGCAGGCGATCCATTTCTTCCCTGTGGAAATATTGGGGGTCCAGTTGTTGTTGGTTGTTTTGCACTGTTTGCACTGTTTTGCACTCTTTTGTTGTGTGCACTCATGCGCCCTCATCAGGTGCAAATGCCATCCCGAACCCCCGATGCCTGTGGCCGAGGGTCTTCATCCCACGCAAGCGGACCCGAACGAAAGAAAGGGGAGTCCGTTTTCCGTCGGCCACAGTGACATCACTCGGCCACCGTCCGACCTTGGGAATCAAGTCCCTCCAGTTCCCTGCAGTTCGGCAAGTCCCTGCAGTCATTTGCAGTCATTCATTACTCTCATTTGCCAGAGGTTTGTCTCAAGACAAAAGGATTATGTCAGAGCTGGGTCTTCATTTAGTCTGTTGGGAGCATGGTACTGCAGATGTTTGCAAAACCATTGGTCTTGGGTGGGACCAGTGACAGAGAAACCGACTACAATGTAGGACAGACAGTTAGAATATGGAATCCAAATATTTCCGATTTAAATGGATACCCCAATCCTTTCAACATCGATGACCCTGGGGATGACCCTCGCAGATAGAATATGGACCTTTCAGAAAGCAGGGAAACATATTCTAACTGCCAGTCCAAAACCAGGATACCTTGCAGAGACAAAGCTAGGCC
>CAXAMN010013558.1:185217-253466 GCA_963970005.1 Durusdinium trenchii | reverse complement strand
ATGGCCTCCAACCTAAGAGCGATGTCTTTATATTCTAACTGCATGTGGTCTCCAGCCTCCCCCAGGCTTTATGTAAAACCATATTCTAACTGCATATAAACAAAAAAACGTATTCTAACTGTCAGTCCGCCATAGTAGACATCGTGGTGAAGAGATCAAATGTGATCTGCCGAATCAGTTACTGTAGACCAGCCAGATAACCCGGTTGATTGAACGCAGAAGCAAAAATCACCCTCAGCAAGATGTTTGTTTCGATGCTTTATGAGGCTTTGCATGTGATTTGTGATGAGCACAGCACCTAGGTTAATCGACTTCGGTTTCAGCAAGATTTGGCATCCGAATACCACCATGGCGGTGAGCTGCGGCACTTTGGCCTACGTGGCACCAGAGGTTCTGGATAAGTCCTATACCTCGCAATGTGACATGTGGAGTCTCGGGGTGGTCGCCTTTGTGCTTCTCTTTGGCTATATGCCTTTCTCTGGGGCAGCAACTCGCCTCTCCTGTTTGATGTGCAAGTGGTACAGTACTGGTAGCAACAATATGTATATAATATATATAATGCTACTTAGGATGTCTTAGCACTTGACGTGACTTTCTCATTCACGTTGATAGATTTCGGTTCAAACTCTCTAAAGGCAGAGTCGCATTTCTGCAAGAAAATCATTCCATGAAGATGAGCAGCTTCTGGCATCCTGTTTGCCTTTTGCCAAGGAATCCAAACAGATTCGAGACATCCATGAGGGGAATTTCACCAAGAAGCCGGCGATTTGGGGCAAGGCCTCACCTGTGGCTTGGGCTGTGAACGAGGCGGTTTAGTGGCCATGGCCTGGCGATCTTCGCTCCTCAAAAAAGAGAGACCAGCATAGACTCGACCCAAATCCATCCAAATCCATCATCCGAAAAAGAGCCACACATAGCCACACCCATCACCCATCAGTACGTTTGATCTTCTCAAGAGAGGCTGAAACAACAACAAACTGTTTGAACCTCCATCCTCGCTGCCCGCTCGGGCCATCGAGAATAGCCAGAATAGCCATGTCATCGGGCTGAGGTGAACGAATTCATGTAGGATACTGTAACCAATTCAATTGGCCGGCCCTTTGCATCAATGTGAATCCTTCTGTCAACCTTTAAAACGGAATAACTCCGACACTCCGAGACTTCCCCCGCCGACCCTTTCGGCGCCCACCCTTTCGGCCGAGGACGGTGGGACCCGTGGGTCGTCTCTCGGACCCCATCGCTCGCTGTCGCCCGCCTCACCCCGCCTCACCAGCCTGGATGAACGCATCAAACGGACGGTTTGGCCGTCCTTTTCGTCTCACCCAGGTGTGCAAGGACTTCGTGCAGCAATTGTTGATCGTCGACCCGCAGAGACGGCTCACGGCTGCGGAGGCTTTGGAACACAAGTGGCTTCAGTCGCAAGATCACCATGAGCAGATCCTTGTTTTGGCAAGGGATGTGTCATGCAAAATACGTTGTTCATCCTTTTTAATTGGTTGAACAGTTGCTGGAGATGTGACAAGAGTATGCAAGAGTACGTAGCAATAGTACCATCATTAACCATGTGTCTTGCCCAAAACCTTTGTTGGTGTTTATCCGAAGTTGCCTCGTGTCTCATTTGGCTTAAGCAGGATGACAGCCGTTGGATGACTCAAGGGGACTCTGTGGTCTATTGGATGTAAAACTCCCTGAGTACGGTGTAAAACTCCTTGAGGATCATCGATCAAGAAATGATTGAAGATTTGTGCAACTTCGCCAAAATCTCGGTCTTCAAGAGGCAGGGTGGCAATAAGGACAAGTATAAGCTCATATAAGCACAAAGGCACAAAGGTAAGTACTGAACATCACTTAATACTAATTACAGTTGTGTGTTTAAACATGTTAAAACTATGTTTAATTTATCCATTTGTGTTCACCTATAGATCTCTCCACCCATCTCCACCCTGTAGAGGGCGTGCCTTGGCGTTCTCTCTTGGTCCTTGGGCGTGGACGAGCGCAAGCAGGTTCGGGACGCCTTTCTGCAGATCGACAAGGATCGCAGCGGGACCATCACCATTAATGAGTTCAAGCAGGCCGTGGAGCAAAATCTGGACATTGATGATGAAACCTTGGAGAAAGCCTTCAAAGCCTTGGATGCCAATCACAAAGATGAAGTGAATTATCACGAGTTTCTGGCGGCCATGGTGGCTTCAAGGATTCATTTACACGACCACCTCCTCAAGGTGGCCTTTCGACGCTTTGACGTCGACAACTCTGGCTACATCACCGTGGAGAATTTGCAAGAGGTCTTGGGGGAAACCTTTGAGGGGAATGAAGTACAGAGTTTGTTGAGCGAACTGAATCTGAAGACAGATGGTGCCATCTCCTATGAGGAGTGGATTGAGTACTTGAAGGGTGCTCATGGTGATGTTAAGCCGCACCACGCGGATGCTGCAGCACGGGTGATTGATGCAACCATGGAGAAGCAACAAAAGGAAGACGAAGAGAATGGCCACCCACTGAGCAGGTCCGTTCGTGCCAAGAACATCTCGCAGCGGAGTATCACAGGGCCTGGAGGGCCCAAACTTGGTGTAGCCATGGAAGAGACGCTGCTTACCACATCAGTCCCTGCCGACCAGGAAGAGGTCGTGAAGCCCGTCGTCAATCACATTTGCTGCACCGATGGGTGCAAGGTTCAATGACGTGAAAGCCAAAAGCGCAAGGGCCTCCTTGACCTCCGTCTCTTTTTTTGGCGGAGAGAAAAAGACGAAACGACACGTGCGTACAATAATTGGACCAAGACAGGAGTCTAAAGAAGGTTGCCAAGACAGAAGGGGCAGTCTTTTTGGGTCCGCCAGAGTGGGATGTTCATGTCCATGCCGTGCACTAGTGAGGCCGTTTCCCTTCACACCCCTCAACTTCGCCGAAAGAAAAACGATGCAAAAGACCGAGTTGTGTCCGCTGTGTCAGGAGCTGGCCAAGAGAGCAGACATGAAGCTGAAGCTTCAGAAGGTTGGCAGAAAACAAAGTTGAAATCGCTTCCGGTTGGTTTGAGTTCTGGAAGGTGCTTCGGGAGTGTGTGTTATAAGAACGGAGACATTGATACCATCAGCAGCTTGAGCTGTTATGGGGGAAGAGGTGGAAGAAAATGTCCTGCCTAGCAGACCGACAGTTTGATGTAGACTCTTGATTGATACACCTCCCCCCATTTGAAGTGCAAAATCCTCTTCATATGGGGGGGTTGATGGTCCTCAAGAGTCTTCATTATACTTCCTTTTTAACTATAGATCCATCTTCGACCTGGAACCTGAGCCGGAGCCAGGCCCTCCAGCAGCGGCAGGTGCGTGTCAGCTCAGTTGGGGCGTGTCAGCTTCGTGGCAGTTGGAGTGACCGCCTTCCAACTGGCCCTGGAAGAAGATACAGGAAATCCATTGGGTGATACAGTGATACAGTAGTTTTTCCAAAGGTCCATGCCATCAGGTTCCATGTGGGTCTCTTCCCTGGTGCACTTATGGGGTCTTGGTTCGAGAGGATCAGGTCTCTCATGGTCTCTCTATATATTGCTATCCAACAACAACCCAGCATGGAGAGAGAGAGAGAGAGGAAAGAGTCATGGATGCAACATACTCATGTCCACGCATTAACCATTAACCTCTAAAACATGGGATCCTGTGTACATCTCCGACTTATCCTCGTTGCATGGCTGACTGGGAAGGCAGTTCCTAACTGTGTGGAGAAGATCTTATTTGTTGAAGTCTCGTGATTTCTTCAAACCGCTTTGATCATTCCAGGATTTACCAGATCCCTGAATGGGACGGCCCTCCTAGATTTAAACGCCGGCAGAAGGAGTTGGGCAATGTCCAATCGCTTCGGATTCACCCTGCTGTTCAGCAGATGGCTGCTCCAGCAGATTGCTTTTTCTGAAAGGATGGCTATACCAGAAACGAGGAACCCCGTTCTTCCCCACGAAAGGGACGAAGAGGGCCACAGCGCTTGCTTTAGCGCTTTTGAGCGCTTGCTTGAGCGTGCCTGATGAGCGCACTGCCCAGCCTGCTCAAAATTCTCGTATTCCAACATGAGTGGACGATAAGTTGCGTCAAAAGAATTCCAAGTACGGTGTGTCCATTATTTTGGAATATGTTGCATGTGAGCAGGAGCATTTAGAGCTCAGAACCACGTTTTCTGTCCCGAATAATGAAAGCAGGAGTCGTCTTTCCAGTACAACAAGTACAGCTGAGTCAGTCCCTATTATGCTCGGTCTTTGATTCCAATGACCAATCTGGGTTGGGGGTACCCTCGATTCCACTCAATCTTCATTCGATTTCACTCGAGCCCGGGCGGCCATGCGTGGCCCTCCCGCGACTGGCTCGACAGGCGGTGCACTACAAAAAGAAGGTGGACACGATGGACTTCAAACGCCAGGCCTCCTTCCTCGTTGGCTGAGATGGGTGCAGGATTCGGTCACGCAGATGTTTCAGACTTTGATGAGATGCATCTGAGATGATGAGAACTGGCTGCAATTGGATGAGTTGGATTCAGTTCGTGCCAACAGTCTGCCGTGGATGGATTCGCCCAGAACTTGAATCTCGCAGATTCCGTCTCGCAGAGTGAGAACCAGGGGATTCCTGTGAGACTCGGCTTTGAACGAAGAACCAGTGTGTCCTTCGGAATTTACAAATCAATATAAACCAATCCTTTGGAGGGTTGTCAGGCCCCAAGAGGTCTCAATTGGTGACCTGTTGGAGGGTGCTGGTATATGAAGCATTATTAATATAGGTTATCTCCCCCTGCAGACGAACATGGACCCTGAGAAATACCCTGAGAAATACGTGTTTCCTCTAAAACCCAGTGGCCCAGTAGACTGTGGGATGAAGGATTTGGGACGGGTGCTGTAAAGTGTATGAAACCTGCAAAACAACCCACACCTTGCTTAGGGCCGTAGCCACGTTTTACTCGGGTTGGGAGAAGAAGGAACACAGCACTCCGTTGCGCCGTTCCAGCAGCCCTCGCTTCATGTGTTGTCGAAACGTTGATCAGGACGAGGCGGCATTGAAGATCCAGTCCATTTTCAAAGGCCATGTTCAACGCTTTCGGTTCCTTGGATAAAAACTGGATGGTTGAGTCGATGTCAATCGGTGTCACTCAAAGGATAGGACGAGAGTAGGCATGTAGTGGGAGAGCTGCTCCACTGGCCCCCTGGCGAAACGGAATCCATAGGCCCTTGTCACAGGATTGAGTACAATGGACAGGTGTCATGACGTGATTCCCAAGACCCTGGGCATTGTGTGTGTGTGTGTGTGTCATTTGTTTGACCAAAGTGGGTTCTACGGTATGATTGGGGGGCGTAGAGGACGCTATTAGGGGCTCCTGGCATCGCTACTAGGGGCTCCTGGCCTTACTACTAGGAACAAGGATGCTACTAGGCTTTTTCAACTGTCGACATCGCCAACATCGCCTCAGCTGATCCCAATACCGCCTGATTAGCGTTGAGGGATGGACACGACGATACATGACGTCTGAGATTACCATGACAATGAGTTGCCAGATCATTCAAAATCCAGAACTCAATCCATCGTGATCCATCGTGATCCATGTGATGGTAGTGAAACACGACGTGAAACACTCAATTTCACGATGTTTCACTTGGTTTCACTGTTTCACTCATGCAAAATTGCACGTTTCTCAAAGCAGATCATGCATTTGTTCATATTTGTTCACGTCGACACGACGGAGCGGACCGCCGACGGAGCCTCGGACGGTCGGACGTCGTCCAGGTTTGCGACCATGAAGAAGCTGGCGAAAGAAGAGTATGACATGGAACAGACCAGGTGCCGCCAGTATGGCCTGGCGCCGGTCGAGTGGCGGCGAGTGGCTGACGCAACGCGTCATGACGCATCGGTCGTGAAGCAGTTTTGGGTGATTTCGGGCAGGTCGACTCAGTCTTCGGTTTCGTGGTCGAATCCAGGGGTTCCGGTATTGGCTGCGTATGTTTGCTTCGATGTCGCCCCCATGTCGCCCAGAACATGGAAGTTCCTGTTTCAAAGCAATAGCGATCAACAGCGTGAAAGAAGGGGCTAGCAACAACTAAATGTAGTTGTTCGCCGAACATGCTGGCCCAAAACCAAAAGAGCTGGACCCTTGGTTCAATCCGTGAGCTTTCCGAAAATTGGCCAGGATCCAGATGGAGAAGAAGTACTACGAAGACATGCAAGCGCTAGAGGAGCAGCGAAGAGCAACCCAGCAACGCTTGGCCTCTTGGCAGATCCCCGTCGGAGAATCTTTCGAAAGAGCTTGATCCTGTGCAGTTTGGGAGATTCTTCACGCATCTTTCGCCGGTCGTGCAAACTGTCGATGTTTATGATGGTGTGTCATGGTTTGTCAATATCTGTCAACAGACACGTCAGTATTTCTCCAAGGTCGAGGAGCAGCGCAAGTACGAGGAGAAATACAGGCGCCGCCCTGGCCTCAGGCCGTGTGGCGTTGCTTTGCCGCGCTCGAGCTCCGGAGGCTGGACAGAGACAGGGTCGAGCAGAAGTCGGAGGAGGAGAAAGAGAAGTTGGAGAAGAAGCTCGAGAAGAAGCTGGAAAAGGACAAGTCATTTTACTCGTGATAGCTCATGGATACATTTATGACAAAATCCCTCCAGCACAGAAACAAAGGGGTCCTTCATATGGAGAGGCTCAAGGAGATTAAACAAAAGCGAGTTCCCCTATGTTGAGGCATGTTTTGGTTTTTGTTAAACTTTGCAGCTAAGCTGGAACATCAATAGTCAATTGTCTAATTGAATCACATGACATGTCAACCGTATGTCAACCGTACACCACTCTTAGTCTTAGTCTATGAGCTAGCTTCTCTAATTAGTTCCTGAATGGCTGAGATGGGCTAGTCCTTCATGTCCTTCAAACCTTTTATATATGTTTGTCCTTGCCATCCAATCCTAATCTGTGAGTTTTCCTCCATCGCAATCTCTCAAGAGGATCACCGGTCGATTCCTAGGAGGTGGCACGCTTGGAAGCGAGACGCATCAAGTGCCGACCGCAGGGACACGAGACGATTGGATGGGCACCGGGGATGACCGATGAGCATGAAGCAGCATCACTGTGACGAAGCCTGTTTCTTTGTAGCAGTTGCCTGTTTCTTCCTTTGTATTTCAGATTCTGTTCAACCAGGTTCCGAGTTCGGAGCAGGTGGCACGAGGGTCTGGGGCTCTCGTGGATGCCGGAGGCACCAGGGTCTCGGCTCTGAAAGGTGGGGTTCGGCTGGTTCGGCTGGGTATGGACACGTCAATGACTTTTTTGCCTCAAAGAGTGGCTAAATTTGGTTTGTCGCACATGTTTCGCCAGCTAAAGGCTATTAGAATATCTATGGGCAGCTATGCCCACGCGAAAGGCTTTTCAGGCTCCTATGTATGGTTTAAAAGGGCTTTCAGAGCGTGTCGCTGCTGTCTCCGCTGCTGTCTCGAGTCGCTGAGGATGGAAGAGTCGCTGGAGAAGGAGCGAGACAGGTTGGAGCAGGAGCCCGGGTGGAGAGTGGTCTTCGGTCCGAGCTGGTTCAGGGAAAGAGAGAGGGGAGAGAGAGGTTCAGGGAAAGGGGTCTTCAGAGTGATTGACCCCATGATTCACCATGCTTCACCTGTGATTCACCCGTGGGTGCCCTACCAGGAGTATCGGGAGTCAAGGGAAGATGTGTTCCAGGTGGGAGTGAACATGTTCACATTTCTTCCATGGCATGGCCTTAAGAATGATGGACCCTTAGGAATATTATAGGAATCGATTGTCTCTTGCTGCTCTGAAAAGCCATGCATCTTTGGAGGTCAAGTAAGGTGATCGGTCCTAATCAGTCAACGTTTGCGCGACTCGGGCGGCAACGCCGCAACCAGTGCCTACGCCCGGCACTGGGAGACATGCACCGGGAAACGTGCAGTGGCAGAATATCCACGGCCCCCAGACATGGCAGCAGCCATTTGGACAGGAGAGAGAAAAGATTCTGGACGACATGGAGGGGACAGGCACGAGACATGCAGAGAATGGTTTAACTTCTAGTGGATTTGACACGGGCAAGGAACCAAACAACCTAGCTACCTTTGGAATTCATGGAACTCATTTATGGAATCATTCATGGAATTCATGGTGCCAAGCAAGAAGGTTGTTCAAGGTTATTCAAGATTAACCTACTTCTTCAAGGCCCAACATCATCCGATCGTTGTAGTTGACCTATCACCAGTAGTTCACCTATGTATCCAATGAACCATCTTAGGAAGCCGGGCTAAGGACACAACGCCTGTCACAGTACCCTCACCCTTTGAACATCCGAAAAAGTCCGGAGACAAATCCTGGAATCCACTGGAGGAAATCGAATTGTTAACTTCTTCGAGGTGGAGTCCTTTCAGCTGGTGGATTTGGTCTATCGGATTGGTTGATTCGATTTGGAGACAACTCCTGTTTTTTCCCTCCAGTTTTTCTCCAGATCCACATGGCGGCTGTTCCCTTTCAGAGTTGGTTGCTTGTTGTTTCCGTCTGCACACTCCTCCGCGTCAGCGGACACTCACTCCTTCGCCGACCACGGGTGGATTCGTTCGGTGGTCAGCACAACTCGAGAACTCCCGTGATGCAACCCTTTTTGCACTCATTGAAGGACGTTTGAAGGATGTTCACTGAGTTCACTGGGAGGATCACTTGAGTCAAGAAGTGCTGGTAAAGAGATCACTTCAAAAAGGGGGTGTTCTTCCTTCACACCGCATGTCTCCATGATTTCTCCAGCGCTTTGATGTGGACGGATTCCCGTGTCATAGGCGCCGCCTGCAGCCCAACTGTTGCTGCAGCTGGCAGCCCTGGGCTGGGGCGGGCGGGGGCGGGGCTCATTTTGCCCTACAAGTCGGTGGTCAAGGCATCTATGGAGCCGGGACGCCTGAGAGACGCCAGTGCGGCCGGAGCCTCTCGGAGTCTGGTGGATTCGAGGTCAAAGTTACGAGTGTCGACCTCCGCTGCATTGAAGTAGAGAGATGGGATTGGAGGATTGGAAGTTGCTCGATTGCGGCAGGTGAAAGATGGTGCTGTTACATCATCTCGGAGAGTGAGAGTGAGAAGAGAGAGAGAGGCAGACTCAACGAATAACCAACGAATGAGGCAGACTCAAGCTGACTCTTGGATTTGAAAGCAGCATGGCCTGTCTGCAGGCCTAAGCAGCATCAGTCTGAGAGATGACTCCAAAATCACGGGTCGAGATGTCACAGCTTCGAAGTGGACGCTCTGACTAGACCTGGCCTTCCGACGGGTTTTCACCCAAACCTGGCAGGGCATGGAGTCACGGGAGTCATGGGGATCGACCGCATGATTGGGATCTAGACTTCTTGTGAAAAAGCTCCTAGTAGCGTCCTTGCTCCTAGTAGTGAGGCCAGGAGCCCCTAGTAGCGTCCTTGCTCCGTTCGTAGCCTATGAGATTTCTCATAGTCTCATAACATCCTAAAGAAGACGCCAACGACTGAGCCTTCCTCGGCCCAGGATGCGCAAGGAAGAACACATGATGGCGAAAGAACGTCAATTGGAGCGGGGTAGATCGTCGACGGGTCGTCGGTTTGGGGCGGTGTGAGACTGGGTCGGGGCGGTTTTCCCTTGGGCCAACCTCATGGGTCGGGGCGGGTTCAGGAGTGCCATCCCAATAGAAGGAGTGCGTGAATCCCTCGCCATCCTTGTCCCATATATTTGGCACAAGACGGCGTGAAGTTGTGCATTGACCACTTCACATGCAAGGCTTAAGTAGTCAGTCAGTGAGCAGATTGCAGAACATGCGAATGGCAATTTGCCTTGATCCTACTCCAAAATGCTTGCTCATTGGAACCTACTGTAGTACCTACTTGTACTGCATATCATATAATATATAATATATATATATATATTAATATATAATATTGTAAAATGGTGAGCGGAGGATCAACAGCAACTTGTAAAGGCAACTGTCACAACTCAACCAACGGGGATCAAAGAACTCCGTCACGATCAAAAGCAAGCGGTACGCTCACTTTTCCATTGCGCAACCGTCGGGGGCTCGGATGAGCCAGACTCAAGGGCCCTTGTGCCAAAATGGTCACATGAGAGGGCCGCCATCTCATATCATGATATGCATGTTCCAATGCATACAAATTCACACGCCCTCATGGCGGTGCGAAGATGGGACCATGCTGTCAGCGACACTGTTCAGTCACGCAGCTCTCGGCTGAATCCGTACTTCTCAGCAAGACCTTCAAAATCAGGCTTCTTCCATTTCACCTTTTCAAGGTACATGGCAAAGTCCACGGCCTTGGTAATCTTGGATGGCACTTTTCCACCAGTACCATACTTTGACAAAATGAACTGGAGGTACTGACGCATGTCTTCTCCTTTCTTCGAATTCGTGCGGGCCGTCATGATCATTTGATCATACGTGAGGCTTTCAGCCTTCACCTTATCCATACGACAGATGGTCTGTCCCCATTTCTCTACGGTGCTGATTCCTTCAGGCAAGGGAATCAAGGGATCGGTCACATTGGCCACTGGGAACAAGTTCACCTTTCCAGCTTCATATCCCTTTGGGCTCACAGCAAGGTGCTCCGGTGTCATGGTTGAACCGGTAGGCTCATTGGCATTCAAGAGCTCCCACGGATTCGAGGCCTGAGAGGTCTCATCGGCATCCATGCGTCGCTTCGCAGCATCAGTCATGGCGGACATGGAGGCATCCACGATGACCTGAGCTCCCACAACATTTGGTCGGAGGTCTGGACGAATCTTCACCCAGTCGTTCACACGCTGGAGCAACTGTGCACTTTGTCCGAAACGGACAGCTCGATGGAGAAGGCCGGCACACATGCTAAGATCCTGATCCGTCAGTGGTGACCGGATGTGATATTCTTCATCATCGGTCTTTGCTGCTTTCGACATGATCCTGCGGGACTGAATGGGCGACACTTCACGGTCGTGCGCTCCTTGGAGCAAAAAGGCTGTGCAAAATTCGGTTTAACCGATGCGGCGCAAGAAAAATGAGAAAAACAACCAGGACGACTCCTCAGCAACGAACTGGTTCGAGGTGGCTGGCAATGGATGGTTTCTCAACCTAACTAACAAATTCTTAAGTTTCACCAAGCAAATGTTGGATTCACTTCACAACATGCATGCATGGGCCCTAGTGCTCATCTAGTTGACGTTTCTCTGCTTCTGCAGCTCTAGCCTTGGCTTTTTCTTTCTTACCTGACTCTACTCCGGTGTGGATGGTGTATTTCCAAGTGTCAACGAGTTTATAGAAAGGTCCTGTGTCGGCTCGTAGTTTAGTCAACACGTCTGCACACATGAAAATGTTACTAGTCCAAAAGACCATGATGTTCTGCAAGGACATGCTTTCCTTTGCGATGGCATAGTCGATCTGAAGTCTCTTCTCTACGCTAATAGTAGGAGAGCTACACGATTTTGTGACTGCATCGAAGAAACCCTTGCTATCAACAACGAGGCATGCTGTCTTTTCTGGGACTCGTTCTCGAAATGTTCGAGGCGATTGGCCTTCTAGGATCTCAGCAAGCAGGGATTGAATCCACTCAATCGCATCAAGTCCATTCTGACCGGACATGGTTTCTGCTGCTACTGAGGAACGAACTACTCGTCGTAACTTCTTAGAACTCCAATCTATTATCCATACAGGGGATTCCTTGTTCTTCATGATGTCTTTGGTCGTAAGACATAGGATGTATCCACCTTGACTTTCACCGTTAGCTCTAGTACACCAGCCAGCATCAGCAATACACACGATGTGCCAATCTTTTACTGGAACGTGGCTAGGGAATTTCAAACAGATTTTTCTAGTTTTCATTTCCCTCACGGCTTTGTTGTACAAGTGGACGTGTTCAACTTTCCCCTTATCCTGAACCCCTTGAAGATACGAAGCCAGGAATGCCTGTTCCGGACGTGTCGAGTTCGACACCCAGGCTAACTGACCGGCGCAAGTTCTAAGGATAGAAGGATCTGTAAGGGACGTTGAAGCGTTTCCCAAAGTCTTCGTTTCAACATGTTCCAAATTCTCGATGTAATTTTCTTGTCCTACTTCAATTTCCATCGTATTTGGATTTTGTCGAATCTCTACTCCTGTATATCTTATTGTGAAAGTACGATAGTCACCGAACGGCAATTTCTTTCGGAGTCGGTCCAAGGCTTGGTCCATTTCCTTGCAACCTCCACCTAGTAGGTCATCTACGTGTACTCCACATATGCCTTTCAAAGTGTTATCGGACTTACTCCTCAACATAAACAAACATGGATCCAACTGGCTCTGGGTTAGCCCTGCTTCCTTAAGTTCCCTGGTCAGGCGGGAAAACCAAGCACGTGGTGCCTCAGCCAGGCCGTAGGCAGCCTTCTCAAGACGAAACAGGTCATCTGTACTCAAGTTCATCCATTGTTTGATTTCTGCTGGAGGTCGAAAGTAAATGTTTCTGCAAGATTCATCACCTGACAAAAACGCTGTTTTTATGTCGGCTCCCCATAGCTTCCACTTGGATGCTGAACAAATGGATAGAACAAGGTGCTTTGTTTCCTTACGCAAAGTTGGACTGTCTGTTGCTACCTTTCCTAGGTCCGGGTCCTGCCATCCTACCAAAACTAGACGTGCTTTTGGAGTTTTGGATGTGATATCAGGATCGGATGACTTTTTCCATACCAAGACCCACCTTGCTCTAATTATTCTTTCTGTAGGAATCCCTCTAGCCTTGCAAAGTGAAGTCACCTTATTGTCAATCCAGCTTTGCCATTCCTTTTGCATAGCTTGGAGAAACAGTTTCTTGTCGTGTGGATTGAGTTTGCGGAACTGGACTTCAACCCTTCTTTGCTTCGCCTTGGACTGCGGCGCAGCTTGCAAGCATTCTTCAAAAAGATTCCAGAGACACAGAGGATTCTCAGTGATGTCTTCGGGATGGACGTCAATGGAAAGTTCGAACACATGTTCTGCCTGTTGCAATCTGGCTGTTACCGCTAGTTCGTCTTCACCAGCTTCTGGAACGGGAACATCTATGCCAGATGGTTCGATCTCGTTCGATCGTGAGTCTACTTCAGGCATTACTTCATCGGTGTTATCGGGTCTATCGGATTCGGGCGGATTAGTGTCTGTCTCTGGTTCCAGGTGTGCAGGTACAGCACCTGGGTCAGGCATGAGCTCATCAAGCTCGTTGTGCATTTGAAAGCCTGACTGAGATCCCTCTTCTTCAAGAGGAACTGGCGGTTCGGTGGGTGCATAACTTGGAGATGAATCAATTTCAACAACCCTTCTACGTTTATCGGCTGGCTCAAGTCTATCCTCGGGGATCTCTTCAGGAGCAACAGCGGCAAATGGCTGCTGATTCAACTCTTGTTCATGCATACTGCCGAGAGGTGGAATCTCGCCTCGTGATCTCTTTTGCCAATATTCAGGGGAACGATAGAATCTACGTCTTATCTTATGTGGTCTACCCTCCGAATCAGGTCTGTCATCGATGGTCTCAGGATGAGGTTCGGCTTCTACATCTTCCTTGAGTTCGAAGTCCTCTGGACCAGGGATGTCCTTTGTGAGATCATGAAAACGAGCGACGCCCTCCGACAATGATTTACCTGCAGCTTCCGTTTCCGGTGCCAGCTGGCCTAATGCAAGTTCTCTTGCAAGCGCTCGAAACTCAGTTTCGTCTTCGGACATTGGACGGAGGCCTTCTGGTCGACATCTATAGAGATAGCCATTATAGCTTGTCCAAACTAGGCGTGGTATGGGACTATTTGATGAACTTTCTACCCCAATTACTTTGGCAGGTCCTAACCACTTACCATGTCTTGTGCTAAGCTGACCTCTTCCTGCTGCTCGAAACATGTATACAAGTTGACCTTGTACGTATGGTCCTCGCATGGGACGATGTCTATAGGCTACAGCTCTTCGCCAAACATCCTTCGCATGTTCTTCATGAAAGGCCTTGGCCGCTTCTTCACGAAGGCGAATCTTGGATGCAAACGATGGATCTGACAGGATTTGCGACTGGGCAGCAAAATTTCTTTGCTCATCCAAGTCGGCAAGCATTCCCACATGGCGTGAGTCCCTTCCCAAGAACCATTGTGCTGGGCTGAAACCATGCTTTCGAAGTTGTTCATTACGGGTTGTTGCACACATTTCTATTACCTCTTCTGGTGGACGGTCAGTGCCTGGCCAACAACGATTGGCCATGTTCCTGAGAATGCGATTGGCAATTTCAACTTGACCTAGCTGATAGTGTGCTTCGGCAGCCGCATGCAACAACTGAATGCCATGGTGTGTTAGGTACTCTTGGAAATCCTGGGAGAGATTAGTCTTGGCAGGGTCCATGAATATTATCTTAGGAGTGCCGTAGGGACGTGTCCACACCTTATGGAAAGCTACTGACAGCTGATTGGGACCGCGTTCAACGATGATCTGTTGTGCGAAACCTGTGGCCATATCAACACATGTCAACACGTTGAACTTGACTTCGGTCATTTTCCCATTACGTCCCTCTCTCTTGAGTTCTACTTGAACAAAATCAATACCCACTATGTCATTCGGGTTCTCTGCATGGGGGATTGCACTCTTACGATATGACGGTGGAGGCTTGAGTTCATTACAAATGGGACACTGGAAGTTCCGAATGCAGTCCACAATTTCTTGATTGGCTTGGCAACGGTTCGCGAGCCTCAACATTTGTTCTGTCGATGCATGACCTGTGTTCACATGCAATTTACGAACCAATGCGGACACTCGCAGCTGCTTGGGATTCAAACTTCGGCTGTTCGAATTTGGCTCGTCATGGTCTGGCAGTCTCTCTGATCGATCTTCTATCTCTTCTTCTAGTTGATCTTCTTCTTCATCTTGAGCTAAGATCTCTACTGCATCTGGACCCGAATGTCCATGGAGACTTTTGGCAAGACCATCGGCCATGACACGTGCAAACTTATTAGGATATGTCTCGGCCCAGGATGTCAGATTTCTACCTTTGTAGTTTCCTTCTAGATGATCATGACCATGCTTATGGTCGCACCGAAATGGGACAAGGTGCTGCATCAAAGACTCCTGAGTGCTGACAATCCGAGTTGGCTTCAAGACAGGGATGTTGGATTTGGGGCTACGGAGCCCGAGTGCACATTGGTCAATTCGGATTGACCAGGCTGGTCCAAGCACTAACTCCTGCCACATATCAGACGAGTGCGGATTCTCAGCATGTACATGACCTCCAAGGATGGTTTGGAGATGCCATGTTTCCGAAACACATTGCAGATGTCTTCTAGCTTGATGTCTCTTTTTCAATACTTCTTGTTTCCTAGACTCGGAAAATGCCATATTGAACCTCGACCAGGGACCCCAGCACTTACATGGGGGAGCAAACCAAATGTGATCAGGCTTTGTCAAGGCTACCAGGTATAGGAGATTTCGTCTATCCCTCAACCTACCAAGATCATGTCCATAATCTATCCCAATTTGGATTGCTGTTTTCTGGTTTCTCTTTTCGTACTGTTTGGACAAATTGGCTGTTCCTGTGAAAACTTCTATGAGTCCAACCTTGGAGTCAAGTTTACTAGCCTGGTTGCCCAACCAGTGGCGAAGTTCTGAAAGCACTTCCTGCCGATTGCTCTGCAGTCGCGACAAAGCCATGCGTACACCGACACGGCGTGCAGCTGTGATTGCGTCTTTCAGTTTCGTTTGGGTTTCTTTTGGAACATCCTGCAAGTCAAGATCTACCCAGTCAACCTCTTCATACAAAGTTTCGAGGGTGTTTGATTGCATGGTGTATTCCCAATCCCCTTCTATGTCATCATTACAACAACAATCACATTGGTGCGCTGATGGGGTCGGCTCTGCTGGTTCGACACGATCGGACTCACTGCCGGCACTCTCAGGTTCAGAGGGTGCTTGCTCGGATCGAAATGCAAAGATCGCAACCTGCATTGGGTTGACAGGTCTTCTGACCCGTCCGGCTGGACGAACGATCCATCCTGACATGAGCATGTTTCCATCTTTATCCATAGAGACTACATTCATATCAAGTGAAGTTCGTTCGGCTTCGGCAGGAATCCTTTCTAGTCTAGGTTTATATGCTACATAGGCATGCACCACCGGGTGTTCGGGACATGAAAACAATTGGGACAGCTCGGCACGAAAAGCACTGCAATCGACGTTTCCTCGTTTGGTATGTTTACACACAGTTTGAAACGCCCTCCGAGTATCACACGGGGTTGGCTCCATTTTTGGTGCACTTAAAACACTGTTTTTGTTCGTGTCCTGTCCTCTGAGTTCTTGGTGGTGCTCGAGATCAACGGAGATGGACTGGCGGTCCATCGCTTGGGCTTCATGCGGATTGGGCTCATTTGTATTCGAGTCGTTGGGGACTGTCTCCCACTCAGCAACCTGTGGCACCAGAGACAACAGCAGATGGCCATTTGCGGCCTGTTTCAGGGGTACATCTTGCATACCATGTTTTGGACTCGTGATGGTCATTCGGCCCAAGTCCAGTGTGGCCTGCATACCCTCCAACACCCTTCGTGACAGCAGGAATGGTGCGCTTCCAGGAACAACATATGTCGTGATATTCCCTTTCAACGAACCCAGCTGTACTGTCCACTTCAAACCAACAGCTGTTGTTTCGCTCTGACCATTAAAGCCACGAAGCTCAACTGTAGGCATTGTGACACGCACGGGTGGAGGAAAATTGCATTGTCTGAAAACCTGCTGATATCTCTGTGCTGTTTCCTCGCCAACAACGGATGTTGTACAACCAGTATCAATGATTGCAAAACCCGATGGAATTGAGGCCAGGAGAATTTCCAGTTCAGCAGCGGTGGACTCGGTCAGGGCATAGTTGAACTCGGTCAATGTCCTGTCAACAATCTCCACAGCTTCTGTCAGGTTGGCGTCCTCACGCCTCGGTGGTTTCTTCTTTGGGTCCTTTTGTGGTGACTTCTTGTCAAAGGACCTTTTCTCATAGCGTGGTGTTCTGGACGATGCAGCCTGAGTTCCCAGTGGAGCCTGGGACTGGCCGCCTTCGGTGGGTGGAATGGCCACCACCGGCATGTATGGTTGTCGTGCTCTTTTGATTTCCCTCACCTTCTTCTTTGACTCCTTGTAGGTGCGAAACTGTTTCTTGAATTCTTTCTTTGCTTTCTTCTGAATCTCATAGATCTCCTGCAGCTCTTCCTCAGAACCTGAACCCAGAGATGTTTCGCCACCCTCAACTTGGTAGGCCTCTTCACCAGACCCGGAGTCAGAAAGTGGGTCGACGGAGGTGGATGAAGCTTCAGCAACTTGTTCAACAGCATAGGCTTCGCGTCGTGGTCTCACCTGTCGACGATCGTCCAGCCGTGGTCGCCGGTCATCCAATCTCTCCTCATAGTCACTAGCACGCAAAATCTTCTCAATGTCAACAAATCGACTGGAGCCGCCTGTTGAACGAATGATGTGGCTGCGTTGCTCACGCGACAAACCAAACTTTCTCATGAACAAGTGTCCCAAAACTGACTGTGGAAAAATCGGTTTTGGCTTTGTATGCGACTGCTCCAACGTTCCAAGAAGACGTTGCATACGGAGATGACCTTTTCGCTGGTCACCTTTCTGAGTCCCAGTGGACTTCCCCTGTGAAGCCTTTGAGCTCGACTTCGCACTTCGGACCGATGGAGTGGATCCGGTCCGACGATGAGGATCAAGGGGAGGATCAAAAGGACCTGGAGGAGGTGCTGCTCTGGCCTTGGCTTCTGGCCGGACTTCATCTCCAGCTTCTTGTTCAGTTTCATCAGTTTGTTCATTGGGATCGTCTGGAGGTAGGGCATGTTCGTCCGACTCTTCCAGACTACTCGAATCTTCCTTCTTCTTTTCTTCTTCGACTGCGGACTTCGGTTGCTTCTTCGACAGCTGACGCTCCTGTGAGATGAGCGTTTCCAGGCGATGCAGACTTGTCTTGAACCAGGATGTGAAGGAAGTGGCTCCCTCATGTCCTTTCCGCTTCAACCCAAAAAGGAACTCATCTATGGCCTCGTGGAGCTCGGTCTCGGGCAAATAACGGTAATGCTGATCAAGCGTCCGAACAATTTGCAGCCAGCCTTGTTCACATCGAAGGTCAGCAATTGGAATGTTTTCGGTCGCTTTCCAAGCTTCGCCAGACAATCTTCCGAGGACTCGAGGACCGGCCAGGTGTTGTTGCTTGTCCTCAAGGGATGCAACACCAAGGATCAGCTTGCGTCTGAACTCACGATATCCGCTTGGCTTCCCATCGAAGTAGAGGTCTTTGAGAGTGTCTTTGTAGTCCATGGCTCAAACTGCCAACAACAAACAACAATGTTCCACAACCAACAATCAATGCTCAATGCTCAACAATCAACGTCAACTCAACCTTGCACCACTGCACAAGCAATGTACCTAGATGGCACGAGCTGCTCTGCGGTTTGCACCGCACCCGGGATCAGGCCGGGACCTCACAAAGCAATCCTGGAGCTTGGCAGCTCCGCTACCATGTAAAATGGTGAGCGGAGGATCAACAGCAACTTGTAAAGGCAACTGTCACAACTCAACCAACGGGGATCAAAGAACTCCGTCACGATCAAAAGCAAGCGGTACGCTCACTTTTCCATTGCGCAACCGTCGGGGGCTCGGATGAGCCAGACTCAAGGGCCCTTGTGCCAAAATGGTCACATGAGAGGGCCGCCATCTCATATCATGATATGCATGTTCCAATGCATACAAATTCACAAATATATATTAATATAATATATATATATATTGCAACTTCTGACCATCTTCGACTGCCCTGTTACTGTAACTGTTCCTATCCTCACCAGCAGCGCACCGACCTCACCGGCGTCACCGATGCCCACGAGGAGAGCACGCTCCGGAAGCTCGCCGAGACGCAGGTGCCGACCGAGACGCGTTCTGTGACAGACAGCACCGGATGGTGACCTACTGGTGGCATCTAACGTTGGCTGCTACTTGTAATATATAATATAAGCCATAAGCCCCTGCAAAAGCCTCTACAAATACGTCTAACTTATCTGATCTTGGAAAAAAATTGGAAGTCTGATTCCGCTGCTGCAAAGATGACCTGCTCTATACGTATGTCTTTGTTGAAAAGGTATATGGCTGGTCAAATCAAAACGGGTATGTTGTTGATCAGTCAAGATCGATCACTAGATCCCATTGGAATGTGGTCGAGACGGTTTTTGATTTTCCTGGTGCTGCTTAGGGTGATAGGATTTTTATACATGTTTCTCCGTATGAGTACTGATGAATAGTGTATGTTCTTTCCCAGTTCCTTCAGCGAATCCCAAGTTGTTCAGAGGTTTTCCACCATGTTTCGCTCTCAAAGAGCGAAGGTGAAGGATCCAAGAGCTCAGGGGGTGCTCAGAATGATGCTGATTTGTGTTTGATACTTGGGAGATTCTGATGGAGGTTCCATGGGTTCCTTGGCGCGTGCATGGGAATTGTATGTGTCCCCTCAAGAACCAGGCTTGAGGGAGCAGATATTTTGAGCCAAGTATATACGCACAAGTCACAGTGGATGTGGCCAGAAGCTGCCCCATTGGCCACCATATGGCCACCATCCCCACAGGAAGCCTGTGCAGCGGCCGCAGCAGTGGCGCAGGTCGCCCCGGCCGCCCTGCTGGAGGACATCCCGGGCGAGCGGAAACAGACGGAACAGAGCCCGCCGGGGAGGGCGTGTAGCAGTAACCGTCGATAAAGATGTATCGTGTTTTTGGCAAAGGCCTGCAACCAAACCCCAAAAATGACACCCAAATATTCACTGTTACTGGAAATGGGATTTACCCAAGCCTGTTGATGAAGAAAACTCAGAATAGTTTGCATCTCCATATGCGGGTCTTATTTATCATCAACAGTCAACCAGATACCATCCAAAGAACCCGACAAGGAGGACCTGAGAAGCTGGAGAACTGCAGCCATGCTCCACGTTCGGTTCCTTCTGACTCCTGACCACTGACTTGCAGTTCCCTGTTTCCGCATGTTCCGTTCGTGGTTTGGTCAGGTTCGTGCCTCCGTTGAGACACACACCGAGGGTGTTTGTGGTTATCTGTGGATCTTTGTGGCTGGTGTTTGGGGGAGTTGACTAAAGACCCAAACACCCGCTGGGTCTCCCCCTGGTGGTGTCGCGACTTTATGTTCGGAAGCGACCGGAAGCGACTTACTCACCATACGGTCGATGGGTCTTAGATGTGCCCAAAGAAGAGTGCTGAGGTGGGGTCGTGACTACGTCGTGACGTTAGTACCCAACACACGTGCCACACATGTGACGCTCAAGGATAAGGTGCATCCAAAATCAGCTCAATGGTGCAAGGAAGCCTAGACTAGGCCAAGTCTCTTAGGCCAAGCAATGCAAAAAGAAAAGAGAATTGTCTACTCCTTTGGATTCCACGGCCATGCTGGGGTGTGATGTCCAACGGTAGAGGAAAGACAGATGTCGGGCCTTGCAATCAGCGATGTTGGGTCTCAGAGAGGTTGAGGGCTGTCGGACTCTGCAGATCAGATGCTGGGAGCAACTAGCTTCTGTCATGCGACTTCGTGCCGCCCTCCCGGCATGCCTTTTTGCAGCACCACAGTGGAACTGAATCGGATTTGAGAACAAACCCTTCGCCATCCGAGCTGGGAGGCGTTTGGGAGAGCTTCAGAGACTTCAGACGTCGAATGGGATCCTGCTCCAACGATCCCCAGCCTGTTCCACAGCTGGTGGAGCATGACGTAGACACGGCGTGCGGCGTCTTCAGCATGGGTCGAAACGAAGAATGCTGTCAAACATGACATCATCCCGTCTACGGCGTTTCTGCATCCTTTTTGTTCCGCGTCCTGGGAGGGGTCCCCTCCCCGCTGGCATCCATCCGCGTCCCGCAACGCGATGGTTTCCGGACGTCGCTTTCCTTTCGCCTTCAGGCGCTGAAGGGGGGACCGGGCCCAACACTTCAGGAGTTCAGTACTCAAAGCATCTCGCAGCAGGGTGGTTCTCATCCGCCAGGCATTGCACTTGGGCGGAATGTTGCAGTCAAAAACGATGGTCACCGAAGAGTGGCTACTATTCAGCTTCGGCGGCTGAGGGCATTCCAAGATGTTCGAAGGTTCTTTGGAGGGCCTGCATGCGGTTCCAAATAGGCATGCGCATTCTTAGACTTGCACCTTCCAGAACAATGAAGGAACAACCACTTGCACGGTTGCCTCCACAGAATGCCGAATTAAATGGAACATGGACCAACGGTGAAGAGCAAGGACAAGGGTTCCATAAAACCTTGTGGCCTTGTTTTTCACCTTTTCCTGCAGACCCTCCAGAAGTGGTTGCTACATGCCTTCTTGGTCCATCCAGTTCATGTCCATCTCCAAAACAGCACGGGGGTTCTGATGTGAGACCTTGTGGCAGGATGCCCGCACGCCCGCCTTCCCAACAGCTCGTGAGGTGGAGGTTCGCCAGCTTTGCTTTGGGTTGAAATGGGGGTACATCGCGGCCATGTAACCATAAAACAGGGGCGTTTGGTATAGTGTGTGTCCATGTGGAAATTGAGGATTCCTTGCAGCTTGCATGCATCTTGTTTCCCAGAAGCACCGCACAATCCCACACCCCTGCAGTATCCGTGTAGACACTCCTGGAAATGCATCCAGTTTTGTCGTGCTGCCGGTGTTGTTTTCCAAGTGTTTTGTCTACAGGAGATGCCAGGTCGAACATCACATCTGAAAGTCCCGCTGTTCTTGTGGTTTGTTTTGCATGCTCTTTTTCAGACGGTTGCCTCTTGATGCCTCCAAGAAGTTTACCATGTTCAATCTACAAGTTCTTCTGCAAGAAGAACCGGTAGTGACCTCTACCACTTGTCCTGTAGCTACCTCTTTAACCCTCCACGACACACTCTTCAAGTCACCCTGCCACCGTGCAGGTTCCATGCGCCCGACCGACGGCCGTGACGGCCGTGACGGGGAGTCCGCAGGCGGCCGGGCGGGCCCAGCCCGTGTGAGACAGGGGCGCCAGGTGTGCGTTTGGAGGAAGGAAGGGAATCGAGCTATGTCAGACACTAGAGTCACTAGATATGGATTACACTAGGCTTGATATGAATGGATTTCAAGAAAGAATCATGATAATCATCTCTGAAAAACTTGAATGTTCAATATCCAAATTGTGATCATTTGTGATACTGGACGGTGTTCATGTTCTGCTGTTGTGTTACTCATTGAAAGTTGAATGTTGATTTTGAAGAAAGGTGACTCAAACTGCATCAGAAGATTGAGCAGAAAGACTGCCGAACATGTTTTTGCAGGAGGTAGCATCTCCATGTTCTTTTGAAGACTGGGGTCCATTTCGACAAACTGAGAGGTCTTCGAAATAGATAGATAAAAGCGGGTAGAAAAAAGTTAGTCCAAGGTGTTGAGGGGATGTGTCGTCCTATTTAGGAGTCACACTATGTGTTTGTAAAACAAGTTGGATGCAAAGAAATGTCAAGAATTCAAAAGTCTATCCTTCCAGCCAGAGCTCTATGGTAGTGGACATGTTTGTTTCATAGAAAATACAGCCAATTGTTGGTTGGTCCATGTTGGTCTATCCTTAATGTCAAAACTCTCCGCATCCCAAAGAGATCCAATCAAAGAGTAGAATCTCGAGTTTGTCAAATCATTGATTCCTGGCATTTGCAGGTGATGCTGCCGTTGGAAACTGAGGCGCGCCAGTTCGTTTGATATCAGTGATGGGTGCATGTCAATCGATCGTAGGATTCGTAGGAGGAGCCTCGAACTGTATCCGTTCAACTGCAAAAGGAGGGCTTGCAACTGATCGAGTGTGACGACGAGCCAACGGTGCAGCCACGACGAATTTCCACACGGAGATCCTGTTGATTCTATCATGGAAGTGGAAGTCCACCTGTTTGTAGGAAAAAATGGTCTTCCAGGCGCCTATGTTCTACTTCCATGATTACTTCCTGGAGTGCAAGTTCCTGAACCTCCGTTTGATGGAATATTGGTTGACATCATGTGACATGTCCGATTGATCCGTTTTCGATGATTGGTATATAAATGTATATAACGTATACCGTATATGTCCTTATGACAGTTTGGTTGGCCAGCAACGAAGAGCAGGTAAATATTACAAAAAATATCCATGTTGCAGATGTTGCAGGCAGAATGAACAACTTTGGTGAGATTTGTCATGGTGGAATTGCCATGGTTGGTCCATCCCTTCCCTATCCGTAGCGTCTTATACCGTCCTGCTTGGTCGTCAGGTTCGACACGTGAGCCGCGAGCGCTTTGCTCCCCCGCGCCTGCCAGTCGCGCCCGCCTTCGGCGTTGAGGTGGACCGGACTGGGGACGATTGGGAAAAGACTCCGAAAAGTTGGATGCAGTGGAACCTGAGAACATGGCACCTCCAAAAAGCAAGCTAACATGGAATCTGAGAATTCACCATACCAACCAGGTGGTTTTGGGGTTCTATGTTAATCTGCAGGGGAGAATCTTTGGGTGCGGTGAGATTAGGACTGTGAGTCCTTCCAAAAGTATCCAAAAGTCACAATTGTGTGACGAAAACGTCACATGTACACCCAAAGAGAGGTCACATGCTCACTTTTGGTGAAGATTAGACGACCCCTTCAGCTCGACATCTCCGCCACCTTGAACGAGCAAAAGCCTGCATTGCTAGCTGGTAAGAGTTTTAAGAGAACATATCCTTTGAGCAATGTTGCAATCCAAAACGGCACAGTCCAGTACAATCTTCCGCCGGATTTGGAGAAGCAGCGGTACCTAGAGAAATATGTAGTTTTGGCCAACTGTAGGTCCTGGCGGGTCAAAACATCTCACAAACGGGCCTCTCAGTGCCTCCCCAAACCCTGAGATGAGCATCTGGTGTCCAGAGCAGGGTCACAAAAGGCTAAGTTAGGCAAGAAGAAGACTTCAAATCACGAGGTAAGTTTTCACAAGTTTCAGGCATTTGAGCCCCACTTGCTGTCAATGGTGACTTTGTTAAGAGTGGCATGATTGACCTTGAGGGGAGGGGGACGGGCGGCGATGGATTCAATGTGCTGCCGCTTCGACATTCTGCCACACCTTAATTTGGACCGACTTCGTATCACATTGGCACAGACCTCCTCAAGCCATTCAAAATCGGAAGACTGTTAGCCCAACTTTTCATAATTCCACTTCTACTTGGAATTCCACCTCACTGGCAGCTGATAACAGGTGTCTATTTCTCCCGCGCTGTCGTCCGCCCGTGTGGCGGCCAGAACGGAGGCATGGTGAAAGAGGGATAGGCCGCGTGTGACATGGTGACATTGACATGGTCATGAATTTAGGACCTCCCATGCTTTTTGGACCCAGTTCATGGTGGCATCCACTTGCAATGGGAGGGTTGGGCTTCCTATATGAGGTGGGTTGCGACATGGGTCGCTAGTGTATCTTTGTTGGGAGGATATATAATGAGTGTGAATCAGCTCAAAGCCGAGGGCGAAGCTTATAGACAAACAGCATGTAAATCAATTGTAACTTTGCGGGCAAGAATTGATAAGCAGACCTTTCTATTTACTCAGGACTCAGTCTCGAACATCTTTGGGTTTCTATAGGGAGTTTTGCCCTTGTTTGAGGGAACTGATTCGCGTCCCAAAGTATGTGATTTGTGATGCACTTCTGGAGCCCCCATGTTCCGGAACTGGCCGCTCATGCGTGAATTCGATGTGTTTTTCCCCCAAACAGCTTTGCTGTGAGGGGTTCTCAATTCTCCCATGGAAACATGTGGAAACGATCCTGGGCCAAGATGAATTCTGGCCTTTTGTATCCTTTTGTTTCCCTTTGTCTCCCATGCCCCTTCTGGATGCTGAGCTGAGATGATTCTGCTTTGTCTCCCTTTGTCTCCAATGTTGCCAATGTCAAAGAAACATAAAACGATTCACCTGCGTTAAAAAGGGAAAACATCAAGCTGCCGCTGCTGTTTGGGGTCGATGCTGGTGGAATGGGTCGATGCAGCCTGTCCTGTCGATGCTGCGGCCTCATGTAGTTGTGCTCGTCCACACGTCCCGAGTCAGACATGCCGGGCGCGGGAGCCTGCGCGGTCGAGCCTGGGTCCCCGCAGGCCGTGTTCAAT
Organism: Durusdinium trenchii; assembly: GCA_963970005.1. Classification (NCBI taxonomy): domain Eukaryota; class Dinophyceae; order Suessiales; family Symbiodiniaceae; genus Durusdinium; species Durusdinium trenchii. The sequence continues at coordinate 228,421 of CAXAMN010013558.1, read as the reverse complement.
GAGCTGGATCGCAATCGAGATGGTGTCCTCTCCAGGGATGAATTCCTGCGGATCCAGGAGCTGGGAGGGCCATGGGATTGGGAGACTGTAGAGAGTACTGGCTTGTGCTTGAGATAAAACATGGTATAACATGGTGAAACCTGTTTAGTTTCATAGTGCTTTGGAGCAAAAATATCCGGGGCAGTTGTCCCATGATCCATTGCTGGACTATGAGTAGGACTCTAGAACACTGAAGTTTTGCCGTCACGGTTGGAATCGTTCGGTGTGTGTCAGTGCTCCACGGCACTGATGAGCCATACCTTGCTGTGATACTTGATACATTTTGATACCAGTGAAGACAGTCGGCAAGGTGATGACTGTCGGCATCCATACCAATCGTTTGAGCTTTCTTTGGTTTCGACGGTCCATGAGTCCAATCGTTTGGTTTGCGCAGTTGCACACCCCCTTGCTTTATATTTCAAGCAGCAAAACAGTAGCCTGACGGTTCTGGCAGCCAGCGTTGCCCCAAGTGTGCGGGGCGGAAAACATGTTGAAATCTCAATAGACCATTTAGTGAATCACAATAGGGAGGCACCCCGCGAAAGATTGATAGCTTGAGCAGCTTGACTGCGGGTTGCACCTGCCATTCACACAGAACCAACCCAACCAACCCTCCTCCGTAGGACTACTCGCCGCACTGGGAGGACCGGCGTTGGATGTGAAATCGATGGATTGGATGTTGAGGGATGGATAGTTGGAAGGGCTATTGTCCCATTCCATCCCATTCCATTCCTCCAAGGGGAGCCAAAGTGGCAAGGTCCTGCATGGGTCTTTTGTGATCATTTTGGACCAAAAGCAGTAACAGGTGTTCGAAAGCTTTTGGCCGTTTAATGCAATCCGCCTGATGGTGGTTGGGAAACCCACCTGAGATCCAGATCCAATGAATATAGACACCAAATCCCAGCTGTCTTGAGTGTCCATTTTGGGATCATGTCGCTTTGAGGGGCGGCGTGCACTTGATGTCGTCACGTGTCCATCGACAAATCCAATTTGAAATGGAATTCAGGTCCAGCGTGCAGGTAGTTTCTCTGAGTTTGAGCATCTTCAGAATCAGATGAAGCTCAGGCAGCCACAAAAATGTGAGTAGGGACGTGTATCTTTCCAATTGACAAGGCAGTTCCCGCGCAGTTCCAGCTGCTACAGAAGAGCATCCACAAAAACATCATGGAGAGTACCTTGGCGTATTCATTGTTTGCCACATTGCTCATATTCTTCACAGTTCTTGGGCTGCCCTTGATCCAACACTTTTCCTAAGATCACCTCGAACAAGTGTACATGCTTCTCCACTTTACCTGTATAGTTGCGAGCACCTTCCTGCTCCAGTTGCTGAACTTTAAAACCATAGAAGGCTTGAAAGGCGCATGTCAATTCGCCGCCATGTTCCACGGGATACTTTAGAACCAGGCTGCACTGATGGTGGCTTCGTCTCGCCATGTCTCGCCATTCCTTTAATACGACGTGCGGCGATACCTGATTCGTCTGATTCGATGAGAGGGAACTTTGGCAGCCGTACATGAAATACCCCGTCCCAGGGTTCCCGCCAGGGACGGGACTGGTACTCCGAAAGGGATCCCATGTGAATGAATCAAATCAATGACCAGGACCAGGCTGGTTTTGTGGGACCGGTAGTAGTGGCAGATTGCTACAAAACAGCCCAAAAAGATGGTGAGACTTCCGTGAGACTTCTATATTCTATATCACTTCATATAAATATTACCCATGCCATTGGCAAATACCCATATAATAATCACTTCCTTTGCCCACGGGATTTGCCATGTAAACAGCTTCATGTGTATCGTGCGTAGTGACTGCAGGTGCCGTATCGGGGCATCTCGAAATTGTCGCGCACAACCTAGACGAAATGGAATTGTCAACGCATTGGTCACATGGGATGGTCGTTGGGATACCTTGACCTAATCTCCCTACGACCTGATGGAAGCTGAATGAACGTCCATTCTGAACAAAAGAATGTCTTAGGGCCTTATGTTTGCGGAAACAGTCCACCAATCAACAGTGACAGCAGTCAACCATTTTTTATGTGTGATCAAGACTTTGGTCTCAAATCCCAAGTGATTTATTTGCCAAACGTTGTGAGAACAGCTGCGGGCATTCCAATCGAACTTTCCACCACGTACCCTGACGTTGTACCATCGTACCGTACCATCTCAAATCTCATCGTACCATACCCATCGAACCATAGAACCTCACACCTATCTTAGCCCAAGATATTTGTACAATTGATAGGTTCCACAAGTGGATTGATAGGTTTGGATGATATATGATAACTCCGACATATGATTTGCACCATTGCTAAAGACTGTTGTTCCGTAGGACGTCGACGCTTCTACGAGTTCCTTCAGACTCCGTCCGTCCGCTGCTGTTCGCATCCAGGAGCGCCTCCGTATGGACTTGGGCTTGGCGCCCCAGGAGACCGGACCGAACAGATTCCACCTACATGTGGAATCGCGACCTACATGGGATCTCGCCGACCAAATCCCGGATCTTCGTGTGTTCATGACATGTGGGGAGACCCCAAACCCCGACCCATCCGCCCTGTGCTGACCAGGTGGTTTGGGCGTGGACCAGGTGTTTTTTGGCAGAATGTCCTGCAGTACCGAGTGCAGAATCAAATTGACATGATTTCGATTTCGTTCGTTTGGTGCTTGGGGTTTACTCATCACACCCGCTGCCTGCAGTGTCCAAGACGGCAGAATATCGGTGGAAGTTCACAGGTCCTTGATCGGTGGCCACATAACCAACCTCAAGCATGCAGAAATAGATAGAAATAGTTGGATCATGTTGGACCCAAGGTATTTAGGGAGGGGTTTCAGGAATCAAGAGACCTGACACGGGTGGAGCTCCCCAGCAGTCCTTTGGCGGGGCTCCGAGTGTGCGACCCTGCAGAGTCCGGGGCCCGTCGATCACACCGTCTAGAACGCTTGAGGACGTGCGTTTTGGATACTGAGATCAGAATAATATAGTAAATACTGTTTACTATATAAATATATCTAAATAGTTTTTCCTATATATAATGATTGCCAGTGTTTACCCTCCCTCCCCTCCCTCCCAAAAGGTACGGAAGTGGAACAGACAAACAGACCCACTTGCTAGAGAAACATAGTTCTCCGGCAGATCCATGTTCCCCAGCAAGTTCGAGCCTCCACCAGTGTTGACTCGACTCGACTAGACGGTCCACGGTCCAACAATTCCTCCCGAATACCGCCCCTATGTGCCACCAAACCCGAGTTTCATACGGTCTTGGCGCGCAAATGAAACTTAATGGGTCTACCTAGTTGGAGCAGCTCCAGGTCAAATGGTTGCATCTCCTCTCCGCCCAGCGAATGCCCCAAACAACACACCTCCAGGTTTGTTGACAGAGGAGGCGCTGGTGGAGGAGATAGACCGAAGGCCAGGAGTGTGGCGTAGCATCAAAGATCCGAGGATTGTTGTCTCTCCATGGTGCAGAAACCAGAGATGCTATTTTTACTTTTCTTCTTAAGAAGAACACATCCCATCCGAGATCTTCGAAAACTACTTGGCTCGTCCAAACTCTACAGGCAAGCCGAGCTCCAAGGCATTCAAGATGAATTGTTCGCGGCCTCAGGCGAAAGTGGGGATCACGGATTCTCCTTTTGGTCAGTGGGTTTACCATGGTTTACCTGGAACCTCTTCCCTTTGGATCTTTGGATGCCTAGAATATCGAATTCATCCATTGGATCTTGAGAGAAGATCTTTGGACAAGAATGGTATCGCCACTCAGATTCACACCTCCAGGATGATCTATGATGCGTGGCGACGACGCTAACAGCGAAACCCTTTCTCCATTTGGCACACCTCTTCCATGCGCGACAGCAACATGGCTGTCGCGTCACACACTGTGGCGCCAGGGGCCGCTTGACCAGGTAGAACCGGTCTGCCCAAACCTTTCCAAACCTTGAGAAGACCCACCCGGACGCTCCACTCTCCAACCCTTCTCCACCCATGCGCCATTCGCTCACGCAGCATGCCTGACGCTGAGGGCGCTGCGAAGTGCGGAGGAACAGCGGCTCCTCGAGGAGTTGCCACAAGAGCTCCCGCTCGGACGCCTATGCGCGCCTGGCTGACCTGGTCAAGAGACACAACTTGCAGCTGCGACTGAGGCATAGGCCCCACAGGCATAGGAGTTTGTTGATGTTTTCTGTGATCTGTGGCACAGTGACACATTGTGAGCAGACTTCGCCAGAAATTGAAAGTAATTGGTGAGAACAGGAGCATTGAGTCAGTATTGACCAAGGTGACTTTAAAGGTCATGCTTTGTACAAAGACAAGAGTAAAAGAGGCATGATGCTGTGGTTCTTTTGTTTCCAGCTTGCGTGTCCAACTGTTGATTCTTTTCCCGTGTTTAAGTGCTTCTCAATGCCACAAACCTCTACCATTAAGATGGGATGTTAGAAATTGCAAAGAATGATAAATTATGCAATTAATGAAATTGCAATAATGATCTCGCCACGATTGGGGGCCAAAGCCCAGGCTCAGTCTTTTTCGGAGCTTCCCCCATGGAATCATGAGGCGAACATGCGGCCAGTGTGATGCGCGCTTGCTGAGCCTGAAGTGCTGATCTCAGCTGTCTCAGTTCCAGTATGCTAGTGGACGGTTCACACAGACAAGCTTCGCAAAAGAAGTAGAAACAAGATTCATAGATGGTGTCCAGTGCTTTGCATTGGCCCTTTGCAGTTCAACAGATGTCAAATCAGGCTACAATTAAGTACTTTGGATCTCTCTCTCTCTCTCTGTCTCTCTCCCTCTAATATGTCTTCATGTCCTATATATAATATAGTTGTTATGGGTGAGGTGGTCTAAAACGCAACCTCTAGCAAAACAATTGGAGAACAACCTAAAGGCTGTGTTTTTGTTTTGATTGTTTGGAGCATTCGAAAGGGACTGGTCATGATACCGCAATGGAAGATGAGCTTGGGAACGTTTGAGACTTGGTTGAAGACTTGAGCGTTTGAGCAAGGTCTTTGTTCAGAGGGCTCTCCCGAATGTGTGACATCGTACGCCCGGCCAGTTTGGCTGGCTGATTCGCCAGCTTGGCTGGCTGACGTGACAAAGTCATTCAACAGGTTCATGAAGGTGGCCCAAAGACTCCCGCCTTCCCTGTCGAGCACCTCTGTGAGGTGAGGAAGCAGCGCGAGAGTCAAGACAGATCCTGCAGAATGACATTTGGAAGCAAACATTCAGATGACTGTCCACTGTAGTCGAAGGATTGGGAATTACAATGGGCGAAGGATTGGAGTGAATCACATGTCATCACATGGCGTTTCGCGCCCCGAAGCCAGGCCTTGCAACTCCACAGCCCCGCCCGGGAAACTCGGGTTGTTTGGGCGACTCGGAACGCTCCGACTTCCATGCGGGTCTTCGGACATGGTATGTGCATCATCAGTTTATATGAGGCAAAACGCATCAAACAAACAAGATTGATTGACGCATATGAACGCATCAAAAGCAAACAAATACCGCATCAAAAAACATGCTTGTATAATCTTATGTAATCTTATGTATACTACATACTCGTAATATTATTTGCTTACATGCATGATCCCACATCCTAGTCCTGGTCCCCCAGTCCCTCAGTCCCATATTCATCAACCAATTTTGATGATTGTTGTTTGATACCGCAGGGAACCACTCGTTTTTGATACCTCACCCTTCGGGGATGATCGATCATGATCATGTCGATGGTTTTTGGGCGTCGCCGGAGGCGCCCCGGCGGAGTGAGTGACGCTCCAACTACAGAGACATGAATTGCGTCTAAATGGACCTCTGCATCCGGGGGGCAGTCTGGGATTTTGATGATCCACATCCTATCGAGATTGCTGATTGGTACCTGCAGAGATGTTTATGATGTGTTTTTTTAGAATTTTTTGGCCTTCCACGGCTTTACGCATGCGAAACAGGCAGTCATGGATATCGTGCGGTTTCAGGCAGCACTGATATGAAGTACCGTCCCCCAGGCTGGCGACGCCTCTGAGCTTCCCTTATATGTTCGGAGCCTCAGAAATCGCCTCAGAATCCACGCCAGCCTCGCAGAACGAGTTCCCAGCAGCACGCGACCGGGCTGGAAGAGCCCTGCGGTCACCCTGACCATTCCATCCTGTCCAGAATCTTACCGCGTGACTGACGCGCTCGAGTGCGCGTGCGTGTGACACCCGCGAGGTCACTCACCAGTATTTGCTGGAGTTGGCAGATGTGGGACAAAGCTGCAGCCAGGCGAACGCCTGCGAAGACTGGCCCAAGTCGTGATGTTGTATGTTGTTCTCGTCGTGGAGGGTAATTTTCTTGGTCGGGGTGGTCTTTTTCTTGTGGTAGGTGCTCCGCCCCCCAAGGTCATGAATTTTTTATTGTGAGGTGATGTGAGGTGCATGCCCTGTTAGTTCCACGATGTTCCACTCAAAGGCCACGGTTGAGAGGTTGGACATTGCAAAAGCTCAGTGGATGACCGACCACGGACGGTGACCGGAGGTGACCAATCCAATCGAAGAGAACCCCCCTGGAGGTCGATCCGCGCTTTGCACAAGTCGCCAGCTATGCCAATCAGAAAGCGGTTCAGATCCAGGCAGAGCGAGCGCCCATCAGTAGTGTCCGGGATGATGGGCGATGCAGGGTGGCAAATGACGGAAAATGGCGGAAAGTTCTGTCAGACCTGACATGGTCCGACAGTCTTGCAAGTCCTTTTGATGATTCTACAGACTTCGAACAGAGAGCGTGGCGCAAAATCGAAAGCTTTGTCAAATGGCTTTTCTTCGATCTTTGCCAAATCGCCCTCAACTCCAGCTAGACCTCCGAGACATCCCTCAGGCCCAGGCACTTGCAACGCCACAGACACCGACGCCCATCCGTGAGGTGCTGGGCTTGGAACGGGGAAAAGGCAACGGCAAAGTGCCAAAAGTGTATTTGCTGCAGCTGGCGATCTGCAGGTGGGCATTCAAATACGGAACCCTTGGAATGTTTTTGCTTGGTGCTTGCTTTTCCCAAAATCTTGGGGCATCCTAGTTATTCTATGTTATTCTACACAGCCACAAAGTGGTGGTGTTGGATAGAAACATTATGAAAAATGATAACACTGGAGACTGTCTGGGAGCTTGCCAGATATTTGCATAGAACAAGTTCATCGGTTTCCTGTTCTCCCGCCGTCAGGAAACAAGCGTGGCACTAGTCAACCCACCATCACAGAAGTCCTTGTGATGAGAGACACCAACACAGAAGTCCTTCGATGAGGATAAGTTTGGGTCCTTCCATTACGGTGCTTCGGACGTCCGAGGACGGAAGTTTTCGGATGTCCGGCTGTGTTTCGGGCTAACGGGCCACACGGCGCAACTTGATGCTCCGGTGCACTTGAGACTGTGATGGTGGAGCCTGTGGTGTGGATTTAAATGGCAGTCTCTAGAAAGAATATGAAAGAATCATAAAGAATCCCTTCATTTCATCACTTCACTGATGAGTCTACGAGAAAAAGGAGTGTGGACAAAAGGTGTTGTTTTGCTCGACTCCCAGTGTTGATTGGGTTGCCAAAGTAGGGACGTAATTATTTTTCTGCTTGGGGTGGCCATTGTACCTTGCTCAACAGAGGGAAATCTGCCCAGTGGCAGCTGAACCAAACAAACTCAAAAATGTTTGGCCTTTTCTTGGGTATGGAGTCCTCAGCCTCAGATCCAGCAGGCAGCAGTGGTATTTATTTGAAGGGCCTGTTGGAAGCTCTGGAAACTGCAAGTGTGTTTTGTTTCAGAGTTGTTTGGCATAAGTCATAAGTCCCAGGTTCGGTGGTTTACAAGGAACATCTTGGGGTGCCAGTGCCATCGAACCTCTCAACCCACTGTGGTCCGGGACATCAAAGGTCTATCCATCCCGACCCTGCAGACCGAGCCATGAAGACAGACCGAGTTGGTTTTGGTCGGGCCCAGGCTGAAACACCTGCACTGGCGGATGGTTGAGGCCGCATTGGGCCCAGCCGATATAGATAGATAGATAGATAGAGATATAGATAATTATAGAGATAGATATAGAAGATATTCCAATAGATATTCCTCCGGCCGCATGTCATAGCCATTGCAGGTGTTCTTATAATCTACTCCGGCCGTACGTGGTGTCAATAAAGACTCGGTGCTCAAATGATGATCACCAACGTCGATCACCAACATCACGACTTTTGCAGCACGAACTCTTTGAAAGGTTGTGGAAATTGTTTTACAGGGTCAATCTGTGGGCTGTAGATGCTCCTGCCATATAGTGCACTTGCTGCGTAGAGCCATAACCAAAGAGTGAACAGAACATTGTCAGAGAGACTGCGATTTGACTTCTTGCAGGCGTTGGTCGAGGATTAATGAACCTCCTGTAGTTAGGATTTGCCCTGCATGTGCCAGACTTGCTTCAAGCAGACTTCTGGGGATTTGAAGTGTTTCATTCCTGGGCAAGAAGCACAAAGTTTTCCGACCTACTAAAAAGGACTGTATGTCCTAAACCTATTGATATTGTACAAGACACATCCACAGATTTCCAAGCAATATGTCTCATTGTGTTTCAATTCATCATCGTCTTTGCCTTATCAATCTTCATGATCAATCTCTTCAGACACCCCCTCGGATGTGGAATCATATTCAAGGTTTGTCTCGGGAATGATGCAACATGATACAACTTTTGGGTGGAGGCCATCGCTAGTAGATGGAGGCCATTTCCATACAACTTTTGGGTGCCTTGGAACTGCGCCACTGAGTTGCTCTTTGGCATCCCCGGCTTGCTTGAAGCAACTGGCCCACTCTGTCTATGTTGGTGGATCAACGACACCCTGAAGGGGGCCGTGGACATAACAACAGACGCGGTGGGCCATGACTGGCAGGGGCGTTAACGCATCAGAAACCATTGCAAAGAAGGATGAAAAACATGTTGGCAAATGTATATTTCCCATAACAATCATTATTTGATCAGAATGAAATAATCAATATTAAACGATGTGTAAAAGAATGATATGTCTTAAACATAAATGTATAAATAATATTTAGAAATATAGTTTCTATGACGATTAACATATATGAAGATTGTAAATGTAAAATAGTATATAGATTAATTATATTTAATTTGAAATTGATAGTATGATATTTGAATAATATTAATAAAAAATTGTAATATTGATATGTTGAAAAAATAGTAATTATTGGGATATTATATTTTCGAAATTTAAAGATGTTCGTATTATTATATAATTAATATTAATATGATTTACGAATATATTTATTATATATAATGAAAATATTTTATTTGGAAGATTGTATAATCGAAATATTTAGAAGTCGGTTAATGTCTATCTTGTTTTGGTCTAAGGATTGGCGAACTCTAGATTAGGATATGGAAAGCATTTTCTTTATCGAACGAAAATTATGAATGTCTAGACTCTTTACTGTTACGTGGTTTTTTAGTTGGCAATTATTAGAGGTTATGGCTTTTAAGCAACTAACTTTCTTGATATACTTGTCATGTTATGCATGAAACAAACATGGTACCCGTCCTTGGTCGCAAATACCGATACCGTTCGCGATGCCGTTCGCTCCACTCTTGGCACCGGTAGCTAAGAAACAGGACATTGAACCTCCCATAGCTATTGGAAAATATCCCACCTTAAACACCACTTCGCACCGGTGTTTTTAGTGTCAGGCCTGTTTTTTTTTTTTAAGGCTGCAGGGGTTATAGCAACATCAATTAATATGTTAGGACACTCTAGATGCCCTAATGATTATTGTAAATGTCCCGATCATTGTAAATGTCCCACCCAAGAGAGGACGCCCACCTGGACGTGACACGATCCAGACCAGATTAGCTGAACCAGCATCAACTGAGATCCCTAGTCCAAAATTTTCAGTGCCCGCTGTGCTTCGAGAATTTGGGAAAGAAACCAATGTCTATCCATCTTCGCGCAACCCATCAATGAAGAATTATTTTGAGGCAATGGATTTGGGACCAGCACTATGGCCCTTCGATCACCCTGCGAAAGTTCTATTTCGATTCGTCCGCTCTTTGCCACATAGCTTGTGAACGACATACCGATACCCTTTAGGCACAAGGGTTCTCGCAACGCAGAAAAGATTTGCGTTCATTACGTGTCGTGCATGGCGTTGTGACCCCACCATTTCGACATTGGTCACGCGGAGCTGTTTTGATTTCCTTCTAGGGTGGTTGATGGTTCAACGTTCATGGCAGCCTAGGAGGCAGCCGCCCCGGGTCGAGGACCCGCCAGCCGAAGAAGGTGAGCCGACGAATTCCTGGCCTACCCCCACGGCAACTTCGCCTTTGGAGGACTGGGGATGGGATGACGAGGGCTGGGAGAGTGGTGCATGGGAACAAGATCCCTGGTCACGACCGGCCATGGATCCGTGGAGCGGAACTTCACGAACGAGCACTGATGGTTGGCTCTCCGATGCACAGCTTCGGAACTTCAATGTGGCCCGAGTGGACCAGACCACGGCGGTCAACAATGGACGTTGGGCTGGAAGCTATGATCACAATGCTGCTACCTGGCCAGATGAACTTTGGCCCCAGAGAGATCCAAAGCCCTCGGAGAAGCTGGTGGTGCCTGAGTTTGATGGAGAGGGCACCAACGACCAGGAGCTTGGCAGATCGACTCGAAGCTACATCCGGAAGGTGCAAGTTTGGCTTCGATGCACGAAGATGCCAAGCGACCAACGTGCCTTGGCTTTGTATACGGCACTCTCTGGAAAAGCCTGGGTCTATGCTGAGGAGCTGGACCTGGACATCATGGGCAGCGAGCATGGAGTGTCTTATTTTTTGGAGTGGATCCAAACAAGGTTCATGGAGGTGGAGGTGTCCAAAGGCTCCCAGATGATGGGAGATTTGTTTCGCCGCTGCCGACGTCGACCAGAGCAGAGTGTGAGAGACTTTAATGTGGAGTTTGAACGTCTTGTCCTTCGCCTACATGAGGTGCAGTGCGAACTTCCGCCTTTGATCAAGGCCTGGCTCTACCTCGACCGCTTGAAGCTGACGGAGGGAGAGGAATTGGCCTTACTGTCGAGTGAGAACAACCAGTATGATGTGCGGAAGTTGCAGCAAGCGGCTCTGGTCCAGGATCGGGCCATCCGGCGATCCTCGACCCCGGCGAGTCATGACAAACCCGGCTGGGGTGGCAAGCGATGGTCACGGCAGTCCGTGCACATGACTATGACGGGTGAAGACCCGTCGACTGATGAAGATGACCCCTTCGAACAGGAGGATGACTTGCTTGATGAGGACACAGGAGGATGACTTGCTTGATGAGGACACAGCACAAGAGCATCACACAGCCTACATGGCGTACCAGAACGCCAAGACCAAGTACAGAGAAACCCTTCGTGGCCGAGGCGTCGACGCAGAGGAGGCGCGAAAGCGCTCCGAAGAGCGCCTGAAGCTGGCCAAACAGCGCAGCTATTGCTCGGCATGCAAAAGGCGTGGACACTGGCATAAAGATCCTGAATGTCCCCTACGAGGACAGCGGCCCGCTGGTTCACGTGGGGATCGGGTTGAGAAAGAAAATGGATAAAAGGGTGTGCAACACACCCAAATGTGTCAGGTGGTTTACATGTCTTGCACTCAGGCCCTGATGGCAGTCGAGGGCTGCTCCTTCGACCCTGAGGCCTTTGATGGTGACAGGTCAGGCAACATGTTTGAGGAGCCCGGTAACCTGGTTTGGGGATAGAGTCACTTTTTGCATGAGGGTCCCGATGGCACGGTTGGGGTGGCTTTTGGGGCATGCTTCATGACGGTCGACTCGGCGTACCAGGTCTCTGAGGTCTCCGGGGGTGACATGTTAGCCATAGTTGATACCGCATGTACAAAGTCCGTTGCCGGTCATGATTGGTTTGAGCGCTATGCGGACTGGGCGGCGTCAGTGGGCTACCAGGTGATCACTCATGATCATGAAGACCAATTTCGTTTTGGAGCCTCATGTTTGTTCACCTCCAAGTTCACGGTAGAAGCGTGGTTTGCGGTGATGGGCAAATTTTTCCGAGTCACTGTGGCAATTGTTCCATGCAGTGTACCACTTTTGTTTAGCAGGCCAGTACTGGCAGGGCTGCGAATGACTTATGACTTGGCTGCACAGAGAGTGGATCTCGCTGCACTGGGTTTCACGAATGTGCCTCTTCGCGCAAGCCCGACCGGTCATCTAGCACTTTGTGTCACAGATTGTGCAGGCGCATCAATTCCTTTTGAGGGACCACAGCGATCCCTTGGAGAAGTCGGATTGCCTGCCGAGGAAGCATACATGAGCGCAACGCTGCCGGTTTTCTCTTCGTGTCACAAACCATTGTTTTTTCCAAAGAAACTCACTGCAGAAGTGTTTGGATTGTTATCCAATGAGAAGGTCATGGGTGGCACTGGTTTCTTCATGTGGTGGAACTCGGTCAAGCACGTTCGGGATTTTTGGGTCGAGACGGATCGTGAGTTCATTCGCATCCATGTGGTCCCCCGCAAGCATTGGTTTGACCCCTCGAAGTGGAGCACGCAACATTCCGGGCTGAAAGCCTCTTTGATGGCACAGTTGGAGGGAAGCCGGCAAACAGAATATGTTCCTTGTCTTGCTGCCGGCACTCTCGTTCATGTTCAACACGATCGTTCATATCATGAAGGAGGACCATCTGAAATGATTGGCCCGTGGATTGGACGCAGCCGATTTGTGAAGCTTGCAAGTCCGGCCCGTGGACGCCCAGAGCCCGGAACTTTGACATCCGATGCCCGGACTGACCCCCTCGCCATGGAACATGAAGAAGGAGCAGTTGCTGCAGGAGCTGGGCGAACGCGGGGTGGTGGTGCATCGCTCGTGGACGGTGCCGGAACTCCGGCAAATTCTCATCGAACAGCGGGATCTCGAGAAGCCACAGGTCAACAACGAGAAGATGAAGGGACTCACCTCGCTGAAGCTGCAGGAGCTGGTGGAGCTCGCGGAGAAGAACGGCCTGACCATCCCAACCAAGCCGACAAACCGTGGTGCCATTCGGACGGTACAAGGGGTACATGTATCAGGAAGTACCCGACGGTTATCTTCGCTGGGCCATCCAGGAGACGAAGTCCAATCCCAACTCCCACGAAGAACTGGTGAGGTTGGCAACGTGGGGCAAGGAGGACCTACTCCGAAGGGCGGAGACTCCGGGGACGTCAACGGCTCACAAACACCTGGGACGCGACCCCGAAGCCCTGGCACTGATTCCGCCACCGCCGGCGAGGAAGTCAACGGGCATGGCAAGCTCCTCGGAGGGATCGTGGACACAGGTCAAGTCCGAAGCTCGCTCGCCCGGACAACATCGCTCGGCCCGAGAGCTGTCGGAGACCGACATCACGGAGGAGGAGAAGGACGCGTCCGAGCAGATCCGGGATCTGGAAGCGCAGATTGCATCCCTCAAGAAGAAGCAGAACAAGGAGAAGGGGGGCCAGTGAGTGTCGCCGAGAACATTGAGGGCAGAGACCCGCCAACCCCATGTGTTGGTGGGGACGATGATGAGTTCGAGGAGGTCGCTGAGCTCGAGGACGGAGATTCCTTCTATGAGGCCGACGGGGAGCGGCCGGATGACGAGCTCTTCTACCTGGACTATGAGACTGTGGGCACCAAAGGCCAGAACGTGTCAGAGGGGGTGACCCGTGGTGGATAGGTGTATGAGGCTGGCGGGGACCAGCACCTACGAGCTCCTCAGGATGACCAAGACTATGAAGTTGGCCGGGACCAACGCGGACCTCATGCTGGGCGAGGAGACGATCAAGATTCTAACCTGACCGACACGGATGGCAACACCACAACCTCCGGGAATGAGACCACATCCCCGCGAGAGAAGGCTCGCGGTGGGATTCGACGGAGGAGGTTGCAACGACGGTCAACTGGCAAGAAGATCCGAGATGACGTCGTGAACACCTTTCAGGTATTGATGGCGACCTCGATGATGATGGCTGGCTGGGCTTCGGAGTTGCTCGGAGATCCTTTATGGGATGCCTGGGCGGTCACGCAGAGCCGCCATGTGATAAGGGAGAGCAGCCCAGATTCCGAGATCGACTGCTTGGAAATCTTTGCTGGGAAGGCGCGGATTTCGGAATCTTTTGCCAAGCGAAAGCGAGGAGTCTTGCAACCTCGTGATCTTCTCTATGATCATGACCTCCGTCATGGTGATGTCCAAGAGGAGTTGGTGGAGGAAATATGGAAGTACCGCCCTGGGCTGATATGGCTGGCTCCTCCCTGTACTGCCTGGTGCCAATTCTCACATCTGAACTACACCAAGCAGGAATTGAGACGGAAGCGAAAGAGAGAAGAAGGCTTGGTCCGTTTTGTGGCCCGTCTCTTTGAGTTGCAGAATGGCCTGGGGGGAACCGTCGCTGTGGAGAACCCCCGAGGCAGTGATCTTTGGAGGCATCTGCTCATGAACCGGCTGATCAACTTCCCCACCGCCTGCTTCGCTGACTTGGACATGTGCCAATACCAATTGACGAGTGCAGTGGACGAGCAACCGCTTCGGAAAGCACTTTCCATCTTGACCAACAACGGCGTCTTTGCGGACCACATCGTGAAGAAGTGTGAGCCGGGCCAACATGAGCACAGGCCCATCCAAGGGAAAGACACTGCACATTCAGCCACCTACACCACTGCATTTGCCAACGCAGTGGTCCGGGCCTACGATCAAGCAGGCCGATTACCACAGGCCGAACATCAGCAGTTCCCAACATCACACCGGGAGGTGGAAGAGAAAGCGCCTGACAAAGAAGGAAGGGGAGCCAGCGGCATCACCTTCAAAGGCAAGGTCAAACCTATGGTGGCTGCCACCTTGAAGCGCATCCACCAGAACCTTGGGCACCCTCCCAACCGGGAGATGATCAGACACCTCAGATTGAGTGGGGCTTCATCCTCAATCATCCGGGCGGCCGAGCAGATGTGTTGCAGAACCTGCGAGCGTGCGACTCGGGCGAAGTCAGCGAGGGTGGCACAACCTGTTGCGGCTCTGGATTTCAACCAGGTGGTCGCGGCTGACATCCTGTGGATCGACACGTGTCAGTCAAAGGGGTGGCCGGCCCTCAACATTGTGGACATGGCCAGCACCTATCAGGTTGTGTTGCCCCTTACCAGCACGACCTCGCAAGAGGTGTCACGGGCCTTTGTGGATGGGTGGATCGCATGGGCCGGTGCACCACGACTCATCCTGGTGGATTTGGACTCCGCCTTCAAGGACCAGTTTTTGGAGCTGATGGACCAGAGATCCGTGGTGGTGCGGTGCGCCGCTGGACAAGCACACTGGCAGAATGGGCTGGCAGAGCGCCATGGAGGTGTCTGGAAGGCCATTTGGGACAAGATGTGCGAAGACTTGTCGATCGGTGACAAAGACCTTCGAGAAGGGGCAGCGGCAGTCTCTGATGCCAAGAACAGCCTGCGAAACCGCTCTGGCTACTCACCCAGGCAATGGGTATTCGGAGGACAGATGAGATTCTCCGAGGATGTGTTTGAAGAGGAGGAAAACCTGGGCACCCTCTATGACATCACCCACAACGAAGCCTTCGGCAGGAGGCATGTGATAAGGATGGGAGCTCGTGCAGCTTACTTCAAGGCCCAGACAAAGGAAGCCATCGAAAAGGCCATTGCACACAAGACTCGTGTGGTGGAACGCCCATTCGACCCGGGAGAGTTGGTGTATGTGTTCCGGGAGACAAAGGGGAGGAAACGGTGGCTTGGACCCTGCACGGTGATCGGACGTGAAGGGCAGAACTATTGGGTGGCCCGAGGAGGACGATGTCTCTTAGTGGCTCCAGAACACGTCAGGGAAGCAAAGCATGAAGAGATCAGCGAGGCCTTGAGGGTGAAGGTGGCCATGAGGGAATTGAAGCAGCTCATTGAGGCGGAGGACGATGGCTCTTTCTATGAGATCAAGAGTGGCGACGAGTTGGACGTCGGAGCACCAGCTGACCTATATCCTCCTGACCGTCAACCACAAGGAAACCAAGAAGGTGAACTAGAAGTGGAGAGGGAACCCTCACCGATGGAGGTGGTTGAAGAAAGGGCTGCAGCACTCAGAGCCGCTGCCCGGAAAGCTCATGTGCTGGACGATGTGCTCGTGACGATCAAGCGCCAAAGGGCACACCAGCCGTTCTATGTGAAGAAGATCCTCTCGGAGAAAGGTAAAGAGAAACAGTTGGACAAAGAACTCCCGTGGGGAATGATTCCCCCTGATGAACGTCCGGACTATGAAGAGGCCGAGTTGAAGCAGTGGCAAGAACACCTCCAATTTGAAGCAGTCCGACCCCTTTCTGTTGGCGAAAACTTGGAGGTGGAGAGGACAGTGTCGCCAGATCGAATCCTCAATTGCCGATTCCTCTACCGGGACAAGAACCGAGCGAAACGGCGCCTTGACCCGAAGATCCCGGTGAAGGCCAAAGCCAGGCTCTGTGTGGCAGGGCAGAATGACCCTGACTTGGGCAATGTGGATATGGTGACAGATGCACCCACTACTTCGAGGCATGCCCTGCTCCTGAGCTTGCAGCTGAGTTTAGCCCGGAACTGGAGGGCATCCATTGGAGACATACGGGCAGCCTTCTTGAACGGAATCCCAGCGCCTCGGAAACTCTATTTCCGACAGCCCAAGCGTGGCATGCCCACTCTGCAGAAAGGACAGCTGATCGAAATTGTGAAGGGGGTCTTTGGGTTGAGCACGAGCCCAAAATTGTGGTGGATGAAGTTGTCAGGTGACCTGAGGAACATGGAGATCACCTATGAGGACCGCAAGATCCACGTTGTGCAGAATCACATCGACCCGTGCGTGTTCATGCTCGTGGACGGGGGCAGTAAGACGAGAGGCCTGCTGTTGACGCACGTAGACGACCTCATTCTGCTCACAGAGCCGGGACTTGACAAGATGGTGCAGGAAGGGCTGTCGCGAACCTTTCCTGTGGATGAATGGGAGCAGGACACCTTCGAGTACCTGGGCTACGAATACACTTGCAACCCGGAGTGCATCAAGATCCAACAACAGAGCTATACCCAGACCAGGGTGGAGAAGGTGCATATCCCATCCGGCCACCGAGAAGATGACTTGGCCGAGCCAGAACAGATTGAAGAGAATCGCACAACGATTGGGTGCTTGTCATGGCTGGCAAAACAAACACGGCCTGATCTTCAGTTCCAAGTGTGTCAAGCTCAACGACGGCAACGGGCACCAACGATCGGAGACCTAAAGGCCACCAACAAGATCGTGCAAGATGCCATGAACTTTAAAGACGACGGCCTCATCCTCAGGAAGATTCCCGAAGGCAACTTTGTGATGCTGGGCTACCATGACGCCGCATGGGGGAACGTGACGCCCGATGACCAGAGGCCTGAAGATGAAGCCTGGTATGGGAATCAAACTTTAGCTTCCCAATTGGCAGCCCTCGTCATGGTGGCGGACAAAGAATGTCTGGGGAACCGGGAAGGCTCCTTCCGCGTGATCGACTGGAAGAGCCGTGCTTCACAACGTGTTTGCAGGTCTACGTTTGCTGGGGAGACGATGGCGTGTTCCGAAGCATTAGAGATGAGCATATACCTCCGTGGCCTGCTTTTGACACTCATGTACGGCCAAGCCGTGCACGGCGACAATGCTGGAAAGATCATCCCACTTCACCTCATCACCGATTGCCGTGGACTTTTTGATCATGTACATCGAGAAGGGGCACCAAAAGCTCCCTCGGAAAAGAGATTGGCAATCGACCTTGCGGGCATCCGGCAAGCCTTGATGGTTGAGGCAAAGCACCAATGGAAGGCCAAGCATGGAGATGGCACACCAACACCTGAGAAGCCCATGAGACCGCCGCTCCATTGGCTCCCGACAGGGGAGCAATTGGCCGACCTCTTAACCAAACGGCTCAAAGCCGACGTGTTTTGGGATGTGGTCCGGCATGGTGTTTTGAAACTCCCTTTCAAGCAACCTATGCAAGGGGAGTCATGAAAAGAGCGGAAACGGAACCAATGTGAAACTTCCATTTCGATTCGTCCGCTCTTTGCCACATAGCTTGTGAACGACATACCGATACCCTTTAGGCACAAGGGTTCTCGCAACGCAGAAAAGATCTGCGTTCATTACGTGTCGTGCATGGCGTTGTGACCCCACCATTTCGACACATCCGTCGATCACCAATTTGGACGAGCCATGCATGCCACCTTGACCTTGGGCTTAATGAATGTTATTATTGGTTCCTATAATCAGGACCTTCTCCATGTCTCTGATATTCCCGTCCCGCATGCCATTGTTTTCGTACCTGAAGTACGCCTATATTGGTATGCGTAGATTGCTCAATGGGTCGTTCATGTCCACGGCCTCCCCCAGATATATTTTCAATGGGACAAGATCTTTTCGACAATTAATTGGATCACAGAATATGTCCCTCGTCGATGGGCCTGGAATTCAGTCAGCCGTGACTCATGAAGGGATCCCTCATGCACCCCCATTGATGGTAATTTCAATTTGCAACAGCTCATTTTGCATCATGCCATCATGGAATTCGAGCACGTGTTAGCCAGGGATAGGGTGCTATTAATATCCCACCCTTATGATGGCCGAGAATATGTCCGCAGAAGATATATCTTTTCCAAATCCGTTGGCGGCCTATGGAGCCCACTTCAAGATACCCCGGGTGGACGACTCCAGCGAATCGTCTACCCAGATTGGCAAGGGCCGATCGAAAAATCGATCCGCCTATTCGGACTCATCCTCGAGAGCAGACAACGATGCACCGCTGGTTTAGATGTTGGCCAAGCTTTGCCGCAGACAAGAGGATATGTTGAATGCCATGTGCCTCGATCGAAACTTTTTGCTATTCCTGCAGGCAGGCAAGCGATCGATTCTGCCCGATATACTCATGGCCTCAAAAAAGTGGCACACCCAGAAACAATAGGTTGGAGTGACTTGCCCTCTCCGCCAGGCATTGTTCCTGAAAATCCTGGAAGAGACCGTTTAGAGAACGGCCAAACTAAACGTCGAAGACAAAGACGACGTCCTTTGTGCCAACCTCCGCAGCAAGATAATTCTGACCGATCAAAATGAATGGAATTACATAGCATGGAACCACCAGTCGAAATGCCTTCGGCCCACGAAGCAGGAGCCTTTATCATCCTCCCGAATCAAGGAGATCTTCGTTTTCTGGTCCAAGCTGGGAGCCAACACAGAATTGATCCATCGTTTCTCGTCATTGAAGCCCATGAATGAGAACGGTATTCCGGACGACAGTCAAATCACAATCCCATGGCGGCTGGATTTGTCGATGAGGTCGCCAAGAGCACCCAAATATATGGAGCACTACAAGCTCTTTGTGGGAACGGCAAAGGCCAGATGGCGCTCCTTCGTCTTCGGCAGACCTCGCTCTAGCGTTCGCCTTTGGCCCAGACCATATCCTAAAGGATGAAGAAGTAGCTATTCAATTGTTCAAACATGCCTCTCACAACAACGGCAATATATATTGCCAGAATAACGCAATATTTTGTCAATTGTGGGCTTCAGTTGTACATAGTGCCTTCACTCCTTCCGTGTGGAATAATTGGGGAGAGCATCTTTTGCCAATTTTGCGGATGCTGCATGGGAGCTAACTGACCTTAGTGCTGATGTACCGTGCCATGCCCTGTGTGAGCCTTGGTTTGCTTGCCACCAGACGGGATATTAGCACGATGTTGTTGAGTACACGGGCTGGCTTCGTGAACAATTCATGGGTCGCCTGTGTTGGGGAACCCAAAGCCGCCGGATGGCAATGACGGCTACTCCACAGCCTCGAAGATTCTGGGGCCTTGCTTGCTCCGATCTTTCTGCGCTGCCCGGAACAAAAGACCTGCGCGCTTCAAACCATGATCCATGCATGGCACAAGCAGTCACCGTTCACCAATGCGTGCGTAATTGAGCGCCCAAATGTTTGCCCTCAGATCGAGCACTTCCCTGATTTGTATACTAAGCATGACTTACTCGTTGAATTTCTAAGGTCAATGGTCCAGCTTGCAGTTTTTGGACGTGACACCGGCTTGGATGTGTACTGGGCTGAATATCGCATTGTGAGCCTCATCCTTTACCTTCAACATGAGTCAGATTCGGGCCACTACCAGGCCTGCATACTGAGCAATGCAAATGGGTGGATGGCCGATGACGGCCGCCTTCCGTGGCCAAGCCGTATCTATGAAGAGATGATGGCTGACTGCTACCTCTTTTGGTCGGTGCCTCAGCGCCAATTGGCGAGCTTTTGGTAAGTCCGTCGACAATTGGATCCAGCTCCTTGACGCGGCCTTTCGTTGAGCTTTGATTTTGATCTTTTATACCTCTATCCGGGGTTCCATGATACTCTTGAAGCGTCCACAGAAAGTGCGTTGCCCACCACGGGCCATAGCAGATCTTGGCCGGAAATGAAATGACGAATTTTTCTTTAGATAGTGTAGGGAGAATTGTATGGACGTATTATTGATGTTGGATTCGTGATGTTGTGTGGTATCTTTCTTGGGATGCGTCTGAGCGTTGGGATTGTGCGGATTGAAAAGGTTTTATTGGATATTTTTTTGGAATCTGACTTGGATATGCTCGATTTCGTGGACTATTGATATTTATTATTGCATTTGGAGATTGGTGTCGCTGTAATTGATCGTTGTTAGGAATATCTTGGAATTTGGATGATGGCATTGTAGGGTGCCCATTATATGAATTTGATTTTTTTGATATTTTTTAGATAGGCGAAGAATATGAATTGCAATTTTGCATTGGGGAGATATTTGTTTGTATAAGAATCGCACATTTCTAGGATAGCATATTGGTGTTGTTATTGACGCCGACATTATTAGTTGGTTGCGGGCGTCGTAAAAATAGGTCGTTAATTTTGTATATTAATATTTGTTAGGATCATTTTTATACAAATATCAAAAATATAAATAATGTATGTCTTTGTATGAATTATATATATTATTGCGAATTTTAGAATATAAAATATTATTGATAAATATATATTATTTAATATAATAGCAATTTCTTTATTTATAGATTCTGTTCAAAGTTAAAAATCGTCCGAATATTAATAATTAAAGAATTAGAATATTATATTTTATATATATTTTTATCGTTTAAAGATATAAATATATATTAAAATGAATAAAGAGATTAATATATATATATATAAATTAGTAAATATGTTTCTTTAATTTTAAACAAAAAATCATCAAATATATAGATAATATAAAATATATATAAATAAAATAATCAATTTAGATCTATATTTTTTGATAAATCATCGACAATTTTCGAATTCTTCAATATTTATTTTTGATTTTCATTTATTCATGTTCATCTTGAATCGAGTCAGGCCCGTGTTGGGCTGCACAACTAAGTTGCGGTTGTTTCGAGAGCATTTGAGGCCACGACGGTCACGGTGCGAGGTCAAATGTCGACAATGTATATATTAAAAAAGCCAATGGCCAATATAGCAAAATTCTTTATGATGGCAATTATGGTCGAAAAGGCCGTAGGTTCGACGTACCAGACAAGTTCGTCATTGGCTCAATTGGGCATCTCCACCACATGTTCAATGCCTCGCGGGGTTCTAACCAATACTTATATATTACCCGTCGAAAAATATCATCCAAAGGACACAATACGGCAAACCGATCATCGTCCGTCAACCAAGAACTACCTAAACTTACGAACATGCATTAGTAATAACCAATATACGATTCAATATTAAAATGACATTCTCAATATAATCTTAAATTAAATACATATTTAATTAAAATTCATTTAATATATATTTAGTAAAATTTAACTAAATTATTTAATAAAATAAAATTATCCAATATCCAAAAATTCTATAAATATTCAATAATATAATATCAAAAATACAATTTCCTATAACAATTATTTCAATTCCATTAATCGATAAAATATCAAATTATATTATTTATATATTCCAAATTATATATAATAATATTAAACCTCCTCCAATTATATATTTTAAAAAATATATTTTTTAATACATATAATAATAATAAAAATAAATAATATATATAATTTATATTAAATTTAAAAGGAAAAAGATACGAAAAATCAGACAACGGAAAAAAAAAAAAAAAACGCGAAAGGCAAAAACAAAAATATAATGTTCGATATGGTAATTTATCTCCTCGGAAACGATCTTTCGTAATAATATATTCATATGTATTCTAAATGTTCAAATATATGCTCTCGAAATGTTCGAAAAAAATTCTTAAGAAAACATATTTGCCCCAAAATTCAAATCATCAATAAGCATTAAATCGGTACATCATAAGATTAAAATTATCCTAAAACCATAAAAAGTTCACGAAAACCCTCGGAAAACACCTTTCGTATTTAGAATTAAATTCTTTCTAAATGTTCAAAAGGATTTCAACTATCCTAAAATTATAAGAAGCTCACGAAAACGTTTTCCAAGAGAGAATTAATTTTAAAAGGGAAGAAAAGAAGGGAGTTTATATTAAAAAATCAATTCCAAGGGAGCGAGGAAGAGGAGAATCTATATTAAAAAATCAATTCGAGGGGGGGGGATCTGCATTAACCGATCAATTATTAGAACCGTCCCGGGCATCCCCTAAAGGGCTACCTTTCGTGATAATTGTAAAATTCTTTTGAATTCCCTATTATATATTTTAATTTTCTATTTATATTACATATTAATTCAGAAAAAAGAAATATCAGGGTGCCTATTCTCCGATGACCACCTTCATAGATTAATCACCAGTCTGGCACCCAGCACCACAAAAGCCTTTCAAGGAGGCTCAATCAAACCAAATGCCATCAGCCATTCTCAATACTCAAGAGTAGATGTTAAACCAAAGATAATCTGATAGAGTCAATTATTGCAAGTATATAAGCGATTTGATTTGTTGTTGTTTTCGGGACGCGATTCTGCTCCAAAGGTCCCAAAGGCACAAAGGTGCGCGCAAGATCAGGAGTCAGACTCGTTGGACTCAGATGTTCGTTCTGATGAGCTTCCTGCAAAAGGTGGCAAATCTCGTGTCTTGTTGCAAACTGGATTAACCTGAGCCTCTCCAATCTCCTCATTCTGGGCCCTTTGATGTTGTTTCAACAGCTAAGCCTGCCTTCCTGCACAGGAATTAAGAATTGCCTGAAAAGAAGACCAAGCCTTCCAACTCAGACAATAATCCCAGATTTCGGTCAAAGGAGGCTGCAAGGAAATGACAAATCAATGTAAATCACATTTTACCTCCATGGCCTTCCGGTCGACTTTCATGGAGCCGATCCATTGTCTCGACGTCTTCAATCGACTTCAGGATGAAGTTGAAGGTGTTTCACCACTGAGTGGTGAGTCCCCGCTGCAAACAATGGCATGTGGCCCGATCGTTCTTGGTTGACAAGAGGTCCTGCCAGGCAAAATGATGCAAAAATGCAATGCACTCGATGACTGCGCTTTCACTCAACGACTCGCTTGATCTCGTTTGTAACGTGTTTCCATTTTGCATCCTAGTCACTTGGTGCATTGATGTCCATTGTACTCATCATCTAGTCCCTCTTGATTGTCACTTTTCAAAGAAAGGTGAGTAGTACAAGTCACTACAACTTTGTGCTGATCAACCTCCCCAATCTTATCAGCGCCCAGCCACACAAGCTTTTGAAGAGCTCTACTGATGCTGTAGATCTTCCCGAGCTCAGCCGGTGCACTTGGCCATCTGGACAGCCTGGCTGGCGCCTGCAGGAGACCCCGTTTGACAGAACAAAGCTGCTGTTAAAACCCATTTGTGACAATCATATTGATGTCACTATTGATCGTCTTACTTCTGCTCGAAATTCGAAGCCTCCACAATTATGGGCTGCAGGGAAAAAGCGCAGAAATATCAAAACCTCACCGCACCCATGAAATCTGTGGGCCCCGGAAGCTTCCCGAAAACTTCCGGCCATACCCATGGCTCCTGTGCAAGATAGGGTGCATCGCAGGACTCTGTGCAATGGAGAGGATCGATCACCTTGGGACGGGATCCATCGAATCGATGGAGATATTCATCGATGGACAAACAGTCTGTTTGCGATGGAGGTGGTCTTTGGTCAAGGGAGACACTTGGACTCAACTTTGGTGGCCAATGAGAAGGGACTTGGTGCGTTGAGAAGCTTCCATCGTCTTCCTGCGCATCTGTACCCACATTGACACTTGAGGTATTGCCTCCTGAATTGATACTTTGGGACCCCGAGATCTTCCTGGAAAGGTAAGGTACGATGTCAAGAAGCTGGTATGTCCAAAACTGAAAACTTAGATGGATGCGAAGAAGTCGCAGATCCAGCCAGCTTCTTCGCCGGTCTGCCCCTTGACTGAAGCCTGATCCTGCTCGTGAGCCAGTTCCGGTTGCAATCAAAGCAAAGACCTCACGCTTGCTGAAGCTCCTTGGTGAAGCCGCTTGAACAGGCCCGATCCTGTGAGAAGCCATGACCGATCACAACCTTCTGGGTGTGTCTCAAAACAATGCACCACTATACACCGTAGAATCAAGAAAGAGTCAATCAATCCTTACCGCGTCTGGACCTGGTGGGTATCTCTCCAAGTAATGGGCGTTGTTTGCCTCTGGCATCTAAGGTCTTTCTATGTCTTTCTATAAATCCTTCAATATGGAGTTTCCCATCTGCGTGTGTACCTGAAACATGCAGACAACCGTGTGCCCTGCAGGGGTATCACGAGGTTCAAGCACGTTTGTCCGTTATGCAAAAACCGTTCGGTTTCGCTGTTGAGCCACGAAAACCGTTCGCTTTCGCCTGCTGATTCGGGTGATCAACCAGCGACCGTCTGATTCGGGTGTTCATCCCAAAAAGATCCAGAAAGTAATTCATAAGCCATGGTATTGAGAGATTGAAAGGGTGATTGGGACTCCTGGTGTACGACTGGGTCGTGCTTAAAGGCACTACTCCAGTATGCTCTATTCGCCCTGCACAAAAAGCATCCAAAACAGCCGCCGGTTTGGTCACCAGTCCGCCGGGCCACTGGCCACTCAGTCGGTCAAGCGACAGCGATGAATCCTGGCACTGGGGTAGGGTGGTGGGCAGGATCGCGAAAGTCATAAAGGATAACTTTCGACAAACTTGGAACACCCTGCGTGGCCCTCAACTTTGTCTACAACGATCGCTTGGTGGTTTGTTCGTGTTTGTTCTCGACCCATCGACCTCTGTCTTCGTCGAATGAGAATCAGTCTGCCACCCTCCCGTTTTCCGTGAGAGAAGCATGGCGGAGCTGCGGAACTGATTTTCCTGATAATGCTTGCCTGGAAACCCATTCCAATCCGGAAACGGTTCTGGATGGTCCAATATGGCTTATACTTAGAGATCCTTTACATATGTAAGTGGCTGGGTTCATCTGGGTTCCATCCATTTGGTCCATTTGTTCGGGTTGGGACGGTTGGGATGGGGGTTCTTGATGTTTTCGGCTCTTCTCGGACCAAAACGAATCTTCTCGTCACCGGTTTTCTCTCGTCCCCGCACGCATCCCTCTCGCCTCGGTCACCGATCGAGTGGAGCACTCCCACGTCATCCTGCGGTCCGACCGGGTTTCTCGGTCCGTCGGGCTCCAAATCCCAAAAACCGAACCCCGAAGCCTTCGATCAGCCGAAAACACGGAAAGGATGCGACGAAGTTCTCGCCCATGGTGGGAATGACTCCCTAGGTTGATCGGAGACATGAGTCAAATGGATCCCTCTTGCTCAGACCCCAAAAACTGATGGAAAAAGATCGCAGGTGCTAAAAGGGACGTGTGATATCCGATCCTTGCAGTGACTTCCGCAACTCCTTGCGCTGTCGGGGCTTCGAACAAGAAGAACATAGAAGAACCCTACTCTACTGTACCCCTTGCCAAAATGACCACGGATACCCCCCAGTTTTGAATGAAGCAGTACGGATTTCGTCGGATCCGTACGTTTTGACGTGCCCATGAGCATGCGTGTACCGGTGTACCCTCCTTTCGCTGTCCGGCCTGGCCCGTTCACACCTTGAGGCGGTGGAGCGGCGGCGGCGCTCCAGTGAGGAGAGAAAGAAAGGCCGGCGGCACCGATCCACACGGCGAGGTCCCAGGTCTGGCACAGTGATCCACATGGCGATTCCGGGACCACCTTGAGCGTTTGTTCCACGTCGTTTGTTCCGATGTGGATGTCATGATGACATCCAGTCTCCCACCTCAAAGAAGAATCTGTAGCAAGCACTCGTCAGGGCAAATGTAGAACAACTGAGGGCATGTGTTTATGTCAAAAATACTGCAACCAACGCCAGTAGGCCAGTCAATTGATGCTGGAACTTCTCACGTTCATCACAACTCATAACTTATGAGCACCAAGATACTCCCATGCTTGGCCATCCAACCACACATTATTGTGATCGGCCTACCCCAGCTTGACAATCAAAACAATTTGTCTTGAACCTTTCCCAAATTCACCTAATCAATTCTCATGCCCCACCACAATACATCCAAAGAAAACTCCACCATTCTTTGCCCTTCTCAAATCTGTTCGTTTTCCTACACGGTCCCCAGTCTCCGTGCACCTGCAACAACAACCACCTGCTGCGCTGGCGGTCGATGTGGCGTCGTGGTCGGTGCCAGCGTCGCCGGGCGAGCAAAAGGGGATGCTGAGTCGTCCTGCAGTTGACAAAGCGGACGGGGTGGTATGAGTAGGGGGACAAAAGGAGGGAAGAGTGAAGCATAAAGAAGCACTGAACAGACATGCATACTTCTTGTATTCAATGTGCAATGTATTGTGCCAAATCCATCCAAGTGTCACATTGATGTGTCTCTCCACTGAGAAAAAGGGAAAGCCTGATATCACCCCGCCAATGGCACAGCTGGCTGCTGATTGCACGGCCAAAGCTTCCCCACGTCTTCCTTGCAGCTTGGCCATGTCCTGAGCGTACTACATGGACATCGGCCATTGAAGCATGTGAATGTGGGGCAAGTGCCCAGGAATACCGGATTCACTCCATTGTATCAGGTGATTGCATGTATTGAAACTTTTATCCTACGACCCGACGTGGTAACTTACCCCATCACAAAGGAACTTGACCCACCCCCATGGCACAACTGTTGAAAATCCCTAATCACAGTGTAGTGAAGCCAAAAACATGAAACCGCAACGACTTTAGCACTTGGGAGTACAATAACTCGAGACAGAATCAATACTGTGCCCTTGCGGTTTGCTCGAATTCTCAACCTATAATAAACAACAACATACATACAGAAAGGTAGCCCAATCAAGCTTTCCTCCAAGGGCACACCTCATCTAGCACAAGTTCTTGCCACTCGAGACAAGTTAACCCGAGCACCCAGTACATATCCTGACTGATGGAATCCATCGTGTGTGTGACAAGCTAAAGGATGCTTAAGGGACAATTTAGGAGGTGCCTCGATATGACAGGCACTGAAACCACTTTGTTAGTTGTGCACCCACAAGACAAACGACGCTCTTTAATGTGGCTGATCCTCCCGCTCACGTGGTCATCCATACACTGTGCAAACAAACCTCAAGATGTGCACAACGCCACTTACAGCATTATGCTAATCAGTGGTTAACCAATGGAACAAGCCAAGTGGAGCAAACATGGATTGGTTTGAGACTAGTGACTAGTCTAAGTGTTCCCACAATATGACAGAAGAGGACGTGTCCAAGGATAACCCGACAATCTCCAGCACGTAAAACATAGGATGGCCGTGAACAGATCCAAACTCTGAAGCTTGCTAAACACAATGTCATTATTTCAAAATAACACAATGCTTCCAAACATCGTCCAACATCCATTGGGTTGCTTCATCCGTGTCTGCGTGGTACACCCAGGACTGGTCTCTCCCTTTCATGAACGAGGCTCACTGCAAGACTGGCCGGTCATGTTCGTCCAAAACCAGCATCATCGGCTTCCAACCCTCGCAGCAAGCCACCGCTGCCCGGTGCTGTCCCAACTCATCCGCTCCGCAGTGCTCCCTGTGTGGTCCCAGTGAAGACGCGGAGGCCACCAAAAGCAAAAGATTTGAAGTTGCTTTCTCTGCGCTCGGCAGCCAGAAGCTTGGGACAATGGTCAGATCCATGCTGCTTCGGAAGGATGAGGAAGAGTGGCTTGCTTCCAAAAAGACATGGAGCCAGCTTGGGCCATTCCTGGCCTCTTTAAGTTCCAATAGCAGGTTCAATCTCAATACCAAGTCTGGGCATACTGTCCGTACGACCTTAAAGCAAACACCCCCAAAAACTCCCATCGCTCCTCCAGCCCGCACGCACCACAGACCGGTGCGGTGTCCGGTGGTGCGAAGCCGCGAAGCACTCCGTGACTCGCGATTGAACTGAGCAGCCATCCAGCTACGAGATCTGCCTTGATGGCCTTAACATACGGACGCGTCGGCTGGTG
This sequence comes from Durusdinium trenchii, assembly GCA_963970005.1. Classification (NCBI taxonomy): domain Eukaryota; class Dinophyceae; order Suessiales; family Symbiodiniaceae; genus Durusdinium; species Durusdinium trenchii. Next base: position 199,994 of record CAXAMN010013558.1, on the reverse strand, counting down.
ATCTTGTGCCTTCTTCTGCGCTCGGTCCTTTAAAGAACCTGCAGAAAGCGAGGGCGGGGCCTGACGCGGTGTCTCAAAATCCGTGCACCCTCTAACGGTTGGTCTTCATTACTTCTTTTGCAACAGTGTTGCACAATTCCAAAGTTTGGGACAGCCCTTTCAGCTGCTCAGCACTGCTTCAGTCGAACACATCGGCCCGATTGTCACTGCCTGATTGTCAGGTCAAGTGGTGCAACGTCTGACGTGGCAGGAAATGCTGCTATGAAATGCTTCGATCTCCCGAGGGATGTGAGGCCCGTGTGCTTTGTCCATGCTATTCCAGCGTGGCCCCAAGTGATGTGGAGGCCGATGGCCGCAAACGGGCCCGTCTTCCAATGGGATTCCCAGTGCCACGGGACTCACACAGGTCACAGGACAGGTGTCCCACAGCTCACAGCTGATGAGGACAGCTGTAGGGATGGACAGCACAGGCCTCGGTGGAGCACAGGTGTCATGACTCCCTTCTCGTTCTGGCCACGCATCCGCACACTGGGAGAGTGCATCTTCCGCAATGCACTCCGAAAGCTCTGCCAAACATGGACATCTTCATGGCCATCTGCACTCCACCTGCCGTGCTTCGTGGCCAGAAGACTCCCATGTCAGTTTCGGCCAAGACCCCGTGATGAACGGTCGAAGCGCGCGCCCCGAGGCGGTGCCCAAGGCGCCCAGGACGAGGAGCAAAAACGAGGCGGTGCCCTCCCTGGCATCCATTGGGTGGATCCCTGCTTGAATCAAGAGAGGCCCAGGCAAGCGGGCTGAACATCACAGAAGGGCTGTGATGAGGCATGGTATTGATTTGAGCTCTAACCCAAAGTGCCGCTTTCCACTGCACAACCCATCCTATCCAGGCACTTGTCTGATCTTTCGACATCATTCGTGCCCAGTCTAGCAAAAGCTCATGTGAAGTTCTCTGCAAATGGATCAAAGCAACAAATCCAATGCTGTGAGTGTCTTGACATGTCTTGACATGTCTTGATTCTTTGAGATCTTTTTGGAACCGAGCCCGAGCCGACCGCTCTGACCCACGCAGTCGGACCCTTCCCCAGTCGCCCAGTGCGTCACCCGTCGCCCACGCCGTCGCCCCGTGGCACAACGAGGAGTCCAGGTCGGCCTCCGAAGGGCGAGGAGCTCGTCGCTCACGGACCGCAAGAGCTCGTCGCTCCCGGCGCGCGGGAAAGACGGTCAAGGGCTGCTTCCAAAGCACAGGGGCGAAACAGCGGCCACAAGCGCCACCGGCGCCACAGGCGGCTAGTTGAGCTGGCAGCACTGCAAAAAAGTGCCGCATCCTTGACGCTCTGTTTGTGTCAAGCTACGGGCCAAACACATTTCAGGCCTTTCAAGATCTCACAGTTTACTGTACACTTTTGACCTTGCCTCCATTTCAGGCCGTCCAGTCTTGTGCTCCTGCCATTTCTTTGGCACAACAGCGAGGGTCTCTGACATATTCAACTCCCTCATAGTCCTTGTGTGGGTGCTGTGTGTGAGCCAAGACTGATCATGTGGCATCTCCAAGAGCAGCCCGGATCTCAGGTAGATCTCAAAGGATCTGGACTGGGAAGACCAGCAGGCTGCGGGCACCTTCGCTGCACGTTCGCTGGAGGCACGTAAGCGAAGCCAACATGAAGAGCAGTCCCATGTGTCAAACTACGAACTGATCCGGCCTGCCAGCCGACCAGTTGGGCCCCCAAAACCAAAACTCGGCCCAAAAAAAAGGCTCGGTCGCACAAATCGTCGTCGCAAATCACAACTTCCATCGTCAGAGAGTCGCTGGATGCAACTCATTTGGATCTTCTTCATGTTCCTCACCTCTTCCATGTTCTTCTCATTTGCTTCATCTGCTAAGTTCGCGCCAAGAAGCGATGTTCTGCACCAAGTTCTCCGCATCTTCGAGCCCCCGTTCTCCGCCCTTTCAGCGACCGCACGGGCCTTCCGACGCAGACGATCGGCTTCAGCGACCTGTCCCGTGGTTTGTGGCCGTGTGCCGCGACGCGGTCCTGGGGCGTCGCCACTGGATGACGGTCGAGGAGCCCCTCGTCACTTCGTTCGCTCCTCGTCACCCATGGGCTGACTGAAGATAGGCTGCTCGTCAGACACGTTCTGCTTTGAGGAAGCACCAGCCCAAAGTTGGCTACCAACGAGAGGGACCCATATTTTCCGTGGTTGCAAGACGATGTCACTGGGGCATCAAATGCGTGAAGCATCGGGCGGTTCCCCCAAAGCAGCCTGCACTTCCTGGAGCCGAAGAAGAGACCCATCCCTGCTCCTCCCTCGATTTTTCGGGACTGTGCGGAGCGTTCATAGGTTGCCATGTCGTTCTTGGATTGCAGAATATTGCAGATCCAAGGGGGAAATCCAGAAACCTGTGCAATGGGTATCATGTCACATTCAAGAAACATGGTGTCCAGCTGGCTTGACCAGCAGGCTTGGCGGTGATGGAAGCTGAAGAGTCATTCCAGTCATTCGAAGTCAAAGTCCCTCAGTATGTCTAGTCTCACACCGCTAGACATAATCCATTGCATTGTGGCTGAGACGACCGGTCTTCAGTCATTGTGAGCAATCTTCCGGTCCCTGACTGAAGACCGGTCCCTGCTATGTCGGCATCGTCGGCACTGCTATGTCCGCATGAAACCAATGGATGCAAAGGATGGTGCCACCATATTGCCACCATGGGCCACGCATTTTTGAATCAAGAGATGCGTGGACCACAAGGTCGCGAGCGTGGAATGCTCCAGGACTTCATGAAGGAGTAAGAAACTTGAAACAAGTGGGAGTAAGAATGCTTGTGTCTGATTGTTTCAAGTGGTCTCTAAGTGAAAACACGTGAAAGGGCATTGGACACCGCGAGATTGGATAAAACACATGGTGTACATCCCGAACACTGCAGGTGCACAATGAACCACGGCACGCAAAACAACCGCGGCTCTTCAGTTGGTGAGCTATAGCACCTCGTACTCGGCTGCCAAAGCTGGTTTTTAGTGTCTTCGTAGCCAAAGGAAGAATCCAAGGTAAGGAGCTGCACAGTTTCGCGGGCGTTTTCTGCAGCACCGTCTCGCTACAAATAGCTCCGTCTTGCTACAAAGAACGACACGGAGCATGGCTTGGAGGAGTCGTTGGCCCACTTCTGGGCTGAAAAGGCCTTAATTGCAAGCTATGGAATATTATGGGCTACAACCTTCGGTTTAAGCTGTAGCTGAGAAAGAACCAGGGATTGATTGACTACTTTGACTACTATATGCACTGAGTACAACACCGAGGAGGTCCGCATGTCACAGCGGCATGTCCGTCTATCACCCCCATATCCGTCCCTGTCCACTCTTCAGTCATGTGCTGAGACGAACGGAGCGAGCACAGCGAAGCATGACCAACTGAAGCACCACTTCACCGAAGCCACCGAGGGTCCAGTGCAGTGAGCTACAAGCGACTAGTGACAAGTGGCTGAGGAGAACGTGGCCCATCCAAAAGTTTGCGAATTCCGCGCCCTCATACCCAGCAACCACGGCAACATCATCTGTCCAAGGCTGGTGCACGAGCTTCTGCTGTTTGCATGCTTTGATGCGCAAGCGAAGGAAAGGATCGCAAGTGCACCGTAGACTTGTACGCTGCTTGGCGAAAACGCGCAAGAACAGCCGCATGTCCACCTTCAGCTGGAAGCACCGAAGACTCACGTATCGGAAGTTCACACAGCCTTTGATGTCATAAGTGAGAGTTGAAGCCTCCGACAAAAACAATTGTCTCCTTTCAGGCAATCACAAATTATGCGGCAGGACTGCTCCTCCTCTAGAATCTGGAGAATCTATGCCTCTTGGTGTCCTATGCCTGTCAAAGGCTCCGGTCAGAGCATGTTGACATCTCTTCCTGCATCTGGGGTCCTCTGGATGGAATGTTGCAATGGCCAAACAACTTTAAAGACCTGTCTAAACTGTCTTGAAGTCCATCAAAGTCCGTGATACTATCAGGGTCTTTGGGGTGATCAAGACTTCAACATACTTCAACATTTTGCTGTGGGCAACCTTGGGGCTACATCTTGCAACCGCCAAGTAAACGAAAGGCTTTCCCAAACAAATAACAGCCACCAGTTCTTTCATGTGTTCCACGAAGCGGAAGACAAGTGTAGGCTCTCAGCTAGGAATGATTGTTGCAAAAGATTGCAAAGACCTGCATGCTGGTATTGAATTCTCACTGGCTGCCTTCAAGACTCACTGATTCCACGTGCTGAACATAACCACTGGGTGACATTGGGTGACTAATTACTTCTTCTGGCCATCAGAACAGCTATGCTACTGCAGCTGGGAAAAATGTGAGCACCCCAGAACACCTTAATGATACTTTGCGTTCTGTTCGCAATTTCACCTGGTTGCGCCTGCCTTTACCTCCCACCGAACAAATGAGGGCTCGTGTTGCACGGCGCGGACTTCGGCCGAGCGCGGAATGCGGTGCCTGGTCTGGCGTGGAGTACTCCCGCACACGGGGGCATCGTGCATGGGATCCAGCATGGGATCCAGCAACGCCTCTGCGAGTTGGTATGGGTCAAGACGACATCCGAAGGATCCCAACGTGGGAAACGTGCGGAGCCTAGAGTGTAGAAAGGTGTGAGAAAAATGAAGTGTTGAACACTTCTTTGCGCTTGTGAAGACTGGATGCACAAGTACTGGACTTACTGCAAAGATTTCGAAGTGACTGCACCTTCGGGGGTGAGGAAAATGAGCCACTCATGGTGGGTGAGTTTCAAGCCAGTCAGAAGCTGTCTCTCATGACTGCGGCAATTTGGACACATGACAGAGCTGACTCCTCACCTCTTGTAAGCACGGCAACATCATCTGTCCAAGGCTGGTGCACGAGCTTCTGCTGTTTGCATGCTTTGATGCGCAAGCGAAGGAAAGGATCGCAAGTGCACCGTAGACTTGTACGCTGCTTGGCGAAAACGCGCAAGAACAGCCGCATGTCCACCTTCAGCTGGAAGCACCGAAGACTCACGTATCGGAAGTTCACACAGCCTATGATGTCATAAGTGAGAGTTGAAGCCTCCGACAAAAACAATTGTCTCCTTTCAGGCAATCACAAATTATGCGGCAGGACTGCTCCTCCTCTAGAATCTGGAGAATCTATGCCTCTTGGGGTCCTATGCCTGTCAAAGGCTCCGGTCAGAGCATGTTGACATCTCTTCCTGCATCTGGGGTCCTCTGAATGGAATGTTGCAATGGCCAAACAACTTTAAAGACCCCTGGAATGTGATCAAGACTTCAACATTCTGCTGCGGGCAACCTTCACGCTACATCTTGCAAGCACCAAGAAAACAAAAGGCTTTCCCAGAGAGATAACAGCCACCAGTTCTTTCATGTGTTCCACGAAGCGGATGACAAGTGTAGGCTCTCAGCTAGGAAGGATTGTTGCAGAAGATCACAAGGACCTGCATGCTGGTTTTGAAGAGCCAATGGCTGCCTTCGTGACAGGGCGGATCCAGTCGCTGAAAACAACCACCCTCTCTTACCACTTAGAAGCTCTGCGTTCCCAGCCACTGTTGTTGATGACAAGATGCTGCTTCCTTTCACTGCTTTGCAATTCAACTCAAACCACCCAAGTGATGATCTTCCATGGTTCATTATGGCTTTAGGGTATGACTCTTGAATCCCTCTCCTCCTTCCATAAATCCATTGGTCCTCCCTGGTTCCCTGAGTCCTTGGATGGATTTACGGAGAGATATGATTCGATATGATCCAGAGTTCCAACATAAACACCTGGTGTCCTTGCAGACCTACCAAGTGCCGCGAGTGCCGCAAGAGCGAACAAAATCCTTCGGGCTTTGAGAAGTGGACATCTTGGACGCCTGGTTTAGATTTAAATTTCAAGATGTCTGAAGGATTCCAAGGGCTTGAAGTCGTATGAATGTGCTACTTACTTGCTGACAAAACGCACTGGGTATGCCCCAAATCTCTTTGCTTGCGGACACCTTCTCAGAAGAGTTCCTCAAAGCCCGCTACTCCCGAACATGCCTGGTGATGCTTGGAATCGTCGCTGTCAGAACTGACTGCCCAGCTCTGCTGCACTGCTGCACTGCCCGGCTCGAGGCCACTGGCACATCCAACATCGGTTCCAGCAGCGGCGGCTTACTCTTGAGCAGCTTGTTCAATCGAATTAGTACCAAGCCGCTCGAACATCAAACAGCTCCGACTTCAAGCACAGAGGAGTATATAATGTATCATCCAAGGTGGGCTTCATCTTTCGAGCGTGCTGGATTTGGGCCACAGAGGATTCAGAAACACGCATAGGCAGGCGAGTAAAGGGGGTCAAAGCAGTCTCGTTTGGGGAAAAAGAGCATGATTTTGTGCTAACTACGAAAGGCAAATCATGGGCCTTGAACTGGAAGCACTCGTTGCTTTCGGTGACCAGAGCCAACGCTGAACACCCGACACTCTTGGTGGATCCATTCGCACATGGTTTGGTGAAAGAAACAAACGGCCCGGTGCAAACAAAGCATTCCGCAGGCTAGACTTGTTGTGGATGTTGTTGTAAGTTGTTGGTTTTCGGATGAAGCGCAAGAAAGCATTTTGGCATGCAAAGCTCTTCCTTGCAATGGAGCTCCGCTCCTTCGTGTTCGATGCACGCGTGTCGAGGCATCCAAAACGCTCTGTAGCACTGTGGGGCATTGTGGGTAGTCCACCGGAGACTGCCACAACACCCTTTCAGAGATGATCTGGGGGTGTGTGTGATCAAAACAACAAAGAACGGCCACCACTTCTAATCAGAATCACATGCCAAAAGCATCACTTGGTTGCTCTGCATACGGTTTCCCACTCGAGGCTGTGCAAATCTGCACCCTTTCTGCCCAAGCTTGAGGTGTCTGCCTGATTTATGTTTGAACCTCCTCGTAAAGGCGTCAGATCCACGTGAAGGACTTTGAAAACAGCAAATGTTGGCAGCTCGGCTGACAGCTTTGCTGCCCACTCGCGATTTGGTGGATAGAACCCGCCCAGTGGCTCTTGCCCAATGAGCAAGCTTGTATCAGTGTGTTGCGAAGACAGCTGCTGCGACACCTTCGTGTTGCGAGTGTCGCGACTGTCCCGGAGTCCAGCTCTGTAAGTCACATTCAACGAACCCGCGCGGCCGCCCGACCAAGGACTTCGCCACGTCGGAGGTTCATGCCGCGCCGGACGGTCACGGGCGACGGACTCGTCCAGCTCGTCCGAGACGAGCGGCGCGTGCAGGACACGAGCCAGGCATGGTTTGGCACGTGCAGGGTCTTGAGTAAGCTACGAAATGTAGTAAATGAATGCAGCGACCGCAAACAGGTTCCCAATTGAGCAAAGTTACAAGCCCATTCAGTTTCTCTCTCCGGCTTGTGAGCAAGCATCCATGCATCTGGTACGATTTAAGTGCAGCTGAGTGAGGCCCGCTCCAAGAAGCACAAGCGATGGCGATGTAGGGCTACAACTCAAGAATCTGAGAGCGCAGTCCCAACGAGTTCTCAAGATGTCTCAAGCGTGTTCCTTGGCTGGTTTCTCTTTGAGCAACTCGACACCCCCAAGGGTCCCGCTCATGGCGTGTACTTGACTCTTGCTCCAACCGCTTCTTGAAAGATCAACAGTGGGCGGCCATGCGAGGCTCCAGCTGTGGCGGTCGTTCCCTGCATGCGAATGCCGAAATCTCTTCCGAACTCGACACCTCTGAAGATGCATGCAGCCAGACGTGTCGAACCAACAGCCAGACATCAAGATGCATCAGGGCCTATGCTGCGCAACTTCCAGGCTATGGGCCGCCCAGTAGCTAGTACCGGTACCCTATCAGTCAGCCATCAGCTGACGAGGGCTTAAGTCTGATGATTAGTAAGACACCCATTTAGATTGTAAAACCTCTTTATGTGGTTCTTCCCTGTGACCGAGCTTGATCCCGTCGAGGTCACCACTTTCTAAAGGTCACTGGAGTTTCTCCAAAAAATTAAGGTCACGAACTGAAGAAGCATGAAGAAGCTGGCTTATGGGGAGTTAAAAATGGGTCAATTATATTCAAATAACTGTTCAAATAATATTCAAATCTCCTCAACTGTCCACATTCTGATGGCACAAGTCGCAGCCTCGACTCCACAAAGACAAACGCTGCAAGGACATGGAGATGGAAGGGGCGGTGGACGAAGCAACACTTTGACTTCCTGAACCAGGACGTTGTACTGGAAAAGGATCCTTGCGTGACCAGATCTTGCTTTCATGTTCCCCAAGTGGCACTTTACACGTGCAAAAGGTTGGAGTCGGAATCCATTTCATCCGAAGATCTCAGCGCTTGTCTGTCAACATTGTAGCAAGATCTGACACAGAACTTGGGCACTTCAGAACGAGTGGAAGGAGGAATTGAGATGTTAGGCTTACCGCTGATCCCCACCATCTTCTTTACCTGCTAGAGAAACCTGATGGATCCATGCCTTCAGTGGCTTACCGCTACGCTTGGCGCTGCTTCGGGAGGGAGTTGTTATGGGGGGGTAGACCTCAGCCGAACGCCAAAGCTTGGACGTTTCAATTCCCGACGGACTCTGAGAAACATGTGCAACGTATTGCAACATACTTCTTGCATCGGGGAAGAACCGGACAGGGGGGGCCGTCCTGGAAGTGGCGCTTGAGAAGAAATGGAAGGCTCGAGGCTCCAGGACCTTCATTCATCATCTGCAGCAAGTCCCAGCAAATCACTTGAAGCCACCGCACCTTGCCCACGCAGTGGGACCACGTCCACGAATCGTCGACGTGGGTAGTGGGAACACATCCAAGGGAGCTGAGCAGGTCACTGGGAGGTCTTTGGGGGACCAAACACCAGCGACCCGAACGAAGCATGTTGGGCTTCTTGACCAAGCCATGTGGTGTGTCTGGAAACCAGACTCACACATACACACACCAAGCGGCTGCTACATGCTGCTACAACTGCGTCTCCAAGCGCATTCTTTTCGCAGAGTGCACCGTCGTTTGAAAACGAGAGATCCTGCTCATTCATCAACTCCCCTGGGCCTGTTTCAAACATATGAAACATAAATTCATGTTTCCCAAACATCTCCCAAGCACGTATCCATCTTGACGCATCTCTGACATGAACTTGGAGTTTGAGAATGTGCAGCAGTCTCGTGTGTCACGACAGGCGAAATGCCATGAGAAAACATCGATTCTCATGAGTCTCAGGACGTCGAAATCGTATCTGCTCCTTCCCCCGGCACCATCTTCTGAGACCCACTGGAGCGAGGCCGCGGCGATTTCTTCGTGAGATGTGCTCTTTTGTGCGAAAAAGATAGAAGAATCTGGGAGAAACCGCCTTCGCACCGAGACGACAAATACTTGGCCACGAGATCTCGACTATCCAACTGTGAACCCAACTAGGTCTCCCGTGATTCTCCGTGTGTCCATATCAATCGGAGCAAGATGACATGAAGACAGCGGACCTAGCTGCGGAAGGCGCATCGGAATACGTCCATGCACACCCAGTTCACACATGAGGCATCATCCGCGCTGCAAGAGTCTATAGGTCAAAAGGGAGAGCAGGACAGCCCCACTCACGGCGCCCGCAGTGCGCGTTGCGATCCAGATCTAAAGGCACAGGCAGAGCCTTCGTTGCATTCAGGACATCACCACTACAAATGATCTGGGGAGAATGCCAGTTCTGCAACGAAGGCGCAACCAACATGGGCACCATGATCGATGCTTCCATGCTGCTCCCCTGCACTCGGTCACGTGACAGCGGCCGGTCACGCGGCCGAGTTCGGCTTCGTCCGCGACGTCCGCGGAAGCGAAGCGACGGTTTGCAGAGTCCGATGTCGTAGAGTGGTCCCGAAAAAGCCAAAACATTCTGAAAGGCATGTTACTTTTCTATCTATTTGGGGGTCTATATATACATGCTAATCGGATGAGTCACAGAAAGCATCTGGCAGGGTCCGACCCTAGAGGACTGGATAGGACTGGAAAGAATTTCAATGCTGTTTTGGGAGAACCACCATCCTGTTCTTGCAGACATTTGCTTTACTCCCATCTCCAGAACCTTTCAAGGGGAGCCCCACTCCAGCATCGACGTCCCGAAGAGAGCCGTGCCAGCACCATCGACGTCCGGAAGTCCTCGGACAGCAAGTCGTTCAGGACATGCGATGGACGGAACGAACTAACGTCAATGCCTGCGACTTGGCGAAGTCCCGCTGGACGTAAGCGGTAAAACAGACATGGTGGCGCTCTTCGTGTTCAGGTTCGGGCTAGACCCCAAGCTACTTTATGAGTCGCAAGAACTTTGGCTGGTTGGGGTAGCCTCCAATGTGTCAAATGGCCTCTGGCTGTATACCCAAGGTGACATGCACTCTGATTCTCAGCCAAAATTCTGTGTCAGCACAAAGAGCTGCATCTTCTTGGTTGAGATCTGACGGCAAAGCATCACCCAAGCAAAGCAATTCAACACCGCATGCCTCTTCTGACCGGACATACACAGTGCCAAACACCTCCCGCTGAGCAGGGAGGTACGTGAGGCACTCGAAGCTGCTGCGGTATGCTCTCCACTGTCGATTACAGCATCTTTGAACTCTGCTTCGGCCGAGCGTCTTCAGCGCAAGGGGAATCTTCGAAAGCTGCTTCGTTGGGGCTGTTGATGCTGTTGGGAGTCATCCGGGAACCCATCGATTCCACGATGTGCGAAAGACTGTTGACATTCAAAGGTGCCCCTTGTCTGGCCCGCCAGGATGCCTGATCTGTGAGGGCGGAGGCCTGCAATCACCTCACGAACAGGGCATGGAGATGCAGTGGTGTAGGATGTCCAGGGTGGGGAGTAGCTCCACCTGGCTGAAAACAACATCAGTTACCAGGCAGCATCCACTGCTGCGAAGCGATTTACATCAAGCCATACAATGCTGCCTCGAGCCAAACAAGCTCTTGAGTCTCTAGAGTCCTGCTGGAAGAAAGAAACTTGTCTGGAGCTTATTTCATACCACAGCCTTGTCCTGCTTGCGGCTTGCGGCTTCGCACGGTCTTGGTATCCTGAACATGTCGGCACTACTCGAAGTGGGACAACTTGTACTTGACAAAAGTGGGAGAGTGGCTTGCAACCTGAAAGGTGTATATCTTGAACACCCGCCGGCCACCTCAAAAGACGAAACGCAAAATCCCTCTTCCAGAATGCACCACTTGGAGTCTCCCAAATGCCGCAAGAACCGCTGGACTTCAGCATCCACACTGAAAAACCGAAGATGTGCAGAAGCCCTTAGACGCCAAACTGAAGCTGTGGGCCTGGGACCCTGGGATGTCTTAAAGTCGACCTGCTGTGACAGGCTCTGGAGTTAGAAAAGCCTGGTTCAAAGGAGTCAAGTCTTCAGGACGCTGGGCGAATGTCAAAGGACCTGGGAACCAAACTCTAAGTCTTCAGGACGCTGGGCAAATGTCACCCTTCCGCCATCCAAAGATTAGCCTTCGCGTTCTCATGACTCACACTGATGCTCTCTTGAACAAAATCTCTTGTGGCATCTTCAACGTCGTACTCGGCCACATGGCTGCGTTCTTCACGGCATGTGTTCGCCGCTCGAACGTCTCACTGTCTTGTCATGAACGAATTGAGGCCCTCGACCTCATGTGGTGTCCCGCAGGTGCAAAAGCGCCGCAACACTTCGATGGGACACGGCTAATCATGGAAAATACACGCATTAAACTTTGAGGTGGACTAACACGTGGCTTCCCAACTTCTAAGTGGGATGAAGGGATGGTGCATGACTTGAAAGTGAAGAATGGTTGGTGTTTCCTGTTTTTTTGTAGTAGCACTGTTTTTTCTTGCTGCAGTTTTGGTCACCTTCGGCTGCGCCACCTGACCCAAACACCATCATGGTCGCCTGAGACGATTCCGGCAGGGAGATTACAACGGTGACGCCAGGTGCGCTGGTTCACTGGTAGGTCTTGCGCAATGACTTCTTTCAAAAACGAACGCTGCTCAAGTGGCGTGAGAGAAAGTGGGATGAACGAAGGCAGCCAAACGTCTTACCCTCTCCGTTACTGTTGTATACTGTTTGGGTGAAATACGCATACTCTGCGGCTTTGTTGATGCATCACTGGCCAACCAAATGCAAACCTTCCACAGCTCACACCCCGAAGCTTCCTCCGCCACGAGGTCTCACAACTTCACCTGAAGCTTTGCCGGCCGATGGACGAGCGCCACTGGGGTATTCCAGCGCCACTGGAGTCTCCGGAGTCTCTCCTCATTTTAGTGGGAAAACGAATGAAACCAATCCCCCAAAAAGGTTGGGCAGGTTATGCACGTACTTCGACTTCCTGGCAGGGTAGGCCTTGGGTTGCTCGTTGGCTCGTTGCGCACACCACACACGTTTCGACAGGCTCAGATCACATGAGACAGAGGCACTTGTTGAGGTCGTTTCGTGTTGATCAGTTCCAGAAGCATACCACAAAAGCATCAGTACGAGGTGCAAGAGGCAATCAATGATTAAGCTTCTGGGGACTTGGATCCAGCTTGAAGAGATAGGGCACAGTGGTGTTGGGAAAGCATCGACACCCTGCCACTTTCTGAAGGACAATTCAAGTGCAGGCGTTGCGCGATTCCCATAGCTACAGGATTCAACACACGATCTGCTGCAGGATCCTGGAAGGCCATGATTAGATAAAGGTGACCAGTGGGATTCATCGGCAAAACCCACTGGCACCATCAGCGGAAGTCATAAATTGGATTGATTGCCACTTCACGTGGCAGTGCATCTTTTACACCAAAGAGTTTCCTTTCTCAGCAAGGCCAAAAAGCTGTCACATGTTGGAACTATGGATGCAGAATGCTGGCCGGAGCGCGCCTTCGGCTTGGACCCTGAGTGGTGGCTTGCGCCCGCTGACACCGCCCCTGCCCATCGGGCACCCTAATGGCCCTAATGGTTCCATCATGTTCCATCCAACCAGCATCTGCAACTTCCTCTAGTTGAGCCTCATACGCATCAAACGCCTGGTACCTCTGCCATTTGACAGTCGTCCAAGGCATCCAGTTCGCAGTGATGTCTATATGGCACGCACGCTCTCTGCCGAATCAATCCCATTCGTGCGTTGCGGGAGCGACTCAAGAGCTACCCCACAGCACCACCCCCTAAACTTCACAAGAAAACACCGCCGCCAGCAAAATACGTGTTCCAAAACCATGCAAACAGGACCCTGCTTGAGGCCACTCCCTTAAAAGGAATGGACAGCTTTTTCCAAAGAGGGTCGTGCATCTGCAACGGCCTCCAAGCCGATCGGGCTCGCAACCCTTGGGGCGAGTTCGTTTGATGAGGACCATGAGGAGTTCGGAGGGCCTGGCTGTCAAAGGCGAACGTCCTCCACATCTTCAGCTGGTGTCCACATCTTCAGCAGTCGTCGTTTGGGGTGAGACATCTATGCATTCCTATGGTCGACAAGGATCAAGGATCACCCGTCGCCGTACAAGCACCTGTCGCTCAACTGAACTGAAGAAGAACAGTGTTTTTGCCTATCATCTCTGTGGATGAAAGGTCGATTTTCTCCCATCTCACAGCATTTTTCTCCATGAAGGCCATGAGTGTGAGGCAAGAATAACACCGAGGCTTCATCTACTCTTCCTAAGCCCAAGCAGAGTCTCAAGAGACTTGAGGCCTACTGCACTTAGGGACCTATGATGCCTTGCAAGCCTTGCGCGCCTTGCCAATTGCTTTCTAGCAGCTTTTTGGTACGTGTCAGTCTCCATTGACACGTGATTCAATGCACCTTTCGGAACATCTGCGCACTTGGAGCAACCGCTGGCGAAAGAGGAGTGTGCATCATGGGGATGAAGCCGTCAGTAAAATGTCTCTTCAACCTTGGCTGTGTATCCTCTAGACATCCACTGTCTGACCTCATGTTGGCTCTGCAACTAGGTGCCTGACATATGTGGACAGGTCTCAAGAAAAGGAGCGAAGGCGGTGCATCATGTTGGTCTGACCTGACCATCGTCCCATCACAACTAGTCTGAGTACCGGAACGGGCTGGTTTTCGTGGTGTTTGCCTCCTCACCTCATTGACAGTCCCACCAACTCCTCGACGGTTGTAACAATTGCAAAATCATCCGGCAGGGGCCGGTTTTTGCTGGTAGCATGATTGTTACACCAGCAATTCCATGAATCCAATCTGCATCTGATGCTTTGCACATACTCCCACAAGCACCAAGCCCGAACCTTGAAAGCCCCGAAAGCCCGCTTGAAAGCGCCGCACCGTTTCACAGTGCCGGCGGTTTCCCGGCCCTGCCCGGGACCTTCAGGGTCACGAGCTGGTGGGTCCTGGCACGGTCGCCTCGAACTCCAGTGACGGAAGAGCTTCGACGTCGCGAGATGTTGGTCTCGCCCGGCGGGACGGTCACCGGGCGTCGTCCGAGAGCTTCTGGGCGTCCCGCATGTGCCGCCTGTCCCGCAGGAGAGATCGTTCCGTCATGCCAATGGGCTCCAACGAGTTGGGGGCGATTCGAAGGTCAAAACAAAGTCCTATAGCATACAGCTGTCAATGTAGCGAAATGCTGCGAATCTTTGACTGGCTTCTCTAGGAAGCAAACGGCTTGGCCTGGCATCAATTCACGGTCTTCGCAAGGAGCTGGGTCCAACCTGCAACAGGAAGACTATCAATCCAATTGCTCCAGCGAAGTCAAAGCGTGACTGCTTTCACGAAGGGGAAGCTCTGACTGGTTTTGCGAAGGGGTTCACCTCAGGCAACTTGCAAACTAGACCAATTTTCCACATTCAGTGAGAATGTCAAGCATGCACTGTTGCACTGCTG